>CM065118.1:6700000-6712500 GCA_033026305.1 Cirrhinus molitorella | reverse complement strand
TATTATTATTATTATTATTATTATTTATTTATTTATTTTTTTTATTTTTTTTTTCTCAGGCCAACATAAATTATCCGGACACAACCTTTCACATTTGGTCTGACCAAAAAAAAAAAAAAAAACTATAAACTATAAAATAAAATAAATTATTAACATGTTAAACTATTCACATAAATTATATGGACACAACCTTTCACATTTGGGAAAAATGTATACAGATCTAATAATATGTAAAAAAAAAAAAATTGTCCAATAAAGGATAAATTACAAGTATCAAATTGAATACAATGCATATTTTCCTTTTGTCAACAAATAAATGTTAATACAAATTGAAAATAAATACATGTGAAAATAAGCATTGTTCGTTTATGTTTACATTTATTCATTTAGCAAATAAGAAAATAATGAAAAATTATAAAATGTAATGTTACTCATAATATTAATACAATTAAATTGTAGTATAAATGCCACTTTATATATATATATATATATAGAGAGAGAGAGAGAGAGAGAGAGAGAGAGATTTTATCAATATAAGATATTTTGTATATAAATTCTGTATATATTTTCCAACTTTTTCGAAGAACAGTGATAATAATTTGGCATCAGACAAACGTTTTGGACTTTTAATTGCATCAGACTGGTGAACACACCCTAAAGCCTTAATAGTCCACAAATAAAAGAAGCTTTACTGTTATAAGTCAATAAATCTCCTACCTTCACTGAGGTTTCCATCTGTGTTCAGGTTCTCAGTACATGCCGCTGGGTCACATGCTCACCTTCAAAGTGGCCTATCAGATCGTGACAGGCCTGGCGTATCTGCACAAGAAGAACATCATCTTCTGTGACCTCAAGTCTGACAATATCCTGGTGTGGTCTCTGGAGCTGGAGGACTCCGTCAACGTCAAGCTGTCCGACTACGGCATCTCGCGCCAGTCCTTCCACGAGGGAGCGCTGGGGGTCGAGGGCACGCCGGGGTACCAGGCTCCTGAGATCCGGCCCGGCATCGTCTATGATGAGAAGGTTCGTACTCATCTCAGAGTCTGAAATCCCAGCAGCTTTAGTGTGACGACCCGAGGTCAAAGACTATCTGATGCCTTAGTTCAATCTGAATTCAGATTTAGCGGAGACATGCTTTCTCAAGATCTAGTCTGTAAACTCCCATCATGGTCATATAAAGCCGGATAACTGGTAGCTTTCACATTAATATCAGAAAATGATGGTGATATGACTATATGCAAAGTACTCTTTAGATGAAGAAACTTCATCGCCACAATTACGCATAACTAGAAGTTCATCAGTAATTTAGTCAACTTTACAGCACAAATGTGACTTTATTTATGAAATCATTCATATAAGCATCACATTCCTAGAATCATGCTAACAACTTAATAATATAACCATGCTAGGAACATACTAGCAACTTGCTAATCATGTTAGAATTATGCTAACAACTTGTTAATCATTTTAGAATCATGTTAACAACTTGCTAATCATGCTAGAAAAATGCTAGCAAATTGTTAACCATGTTAGAATCATACTAGCAACTTGTTAACATGCTGGAAACATGCTAGCAACTTGTTAACCATGCTAGAAACATACTAGCAACTTGTAAACCATGCTAGAATCATACTAGCAACTTGTTAACCATGCTAGAAACATGCTAGCAACTTGTTAACATACTAGAAACATACTAGCAACTTGTAAACCATGCTAGAATCATACTAGCAACTTGTTAACCATGCTAGAAACATGCTAGCAACTTGTTAACATACTAGAAACATACTAGCAACTTGTTAACATGCTGGAAACATGCTAGCAACTTGTTAACCATGCTAGAAACATACTAGCAACTTGTAAACCATGCTAGAATTATACTAGCAACTTGTTAACCATGCTAGAAACATGCTAGCAACTTGTTAACATACTAGAAACATACTAGCAACTTGTTAACCATGCTAGAAACATGCTAGCAACTTGTTAACCATGCTAGAAACATACTAGCAACTTGTAAACCATGCTAGAATCATACTAGCAACTTGTTAACCATGCTAGAAACATGCTAGCAACTTGTTAACATACTAGAAACATACTAGCAACTTGTTAACATGCTGGAAACATGCTAGCAACTTGTTAACCATGTTAGAAACATACTAGCAACTTGTTAACCATGCTAGAAACATGCTAGCAACTTGTTAACCATGCTAGAAACATGCTAACAACTTGTTAATCATTTTAGAATCATGTTAACAACTTGCTAATCATGTTAGAAAAATGCTAGCAACTTGCTAAAAATGCTAGAAACATGCTAGCAACTTGCTAATCATGCTATAAAAATTCTAGCAACTTGTTAACCATACTAGAAACATGCTAGCAACTTGTTAGCCATGCTAGAAACATGCTGGCAACTTGCTAATCATGCTAGAAACATGCTAGCAACTTGTTAATCATACTAGAAACATGCTAGCAACTTAACCATGTTAGAAACATGCTAGCAACTTGTTAACCATGTTAGAAACATACTAGAAACTTGTTAACCATGCTAGAAACATGTTAGCAACTTGCTAATCATGTTAGGAACATATTAGCAACTAGCTAATCATTCTAGAAACATGTTAGCAACTTGTTAACATACTAGAAACATACTAGCAACTTGTTAACATGCTGGAAACATGCTAGCAACTTGTTAACCATGCTAGAAACATGCTAGCAACTTGTTAACATACTAGAGACATACTAGCAACTTGTTAACATGCTGGAAACATGCTAGCAACTTGTTAACCATGCTAGAAACATACTAGCAACTTGTTAACCATGCTAGAAACATGCTAACAACTTGTTAATCATTTTAGAATCATGTTAACAACTTGCTAATCATGTTAGAAAAATGCTAGCAACTTGCTAAAAATGCTAGAAACATGCTAGCAACTTGCTAATCATGCTATAAAAATTCTAGCAACTTGTTAACCATACTAGAAACATGCTAGCAACTTGTTAGCCATGCTAGAAACATGCTAGCAACTTGCTAATCATGCTAGAAACATGCTAGCAACTTGTTAATCATACTAGAAACATGCTAGCAACTTAACCATGTTAGAAACATGCTAGCAACTTGTTAACCATGTTAGAAACATACTAGAAACTTGTTAACCATGCTAGAAACATGTTAGCAACTTGCTAATCATGTTAGGAACATATTAGCAACTAGCTAATCATTCTAGAAACATGTTAGCAACTAGCTAACCATGCTAAAACATTCTAACAGTTTGTTAACAATGCTATAAACATTCTAGCAACTTGCCAATCATGCTAGAAACATATTAGCAACTTGTTAACCATGTTAAAAACATGCTAGCAACTTGTTAACATGCTAGAAACATACTAGCAACTTGCTAATCATGTTAGGAACATACTAGCAACTTGCTAATCATTCTAGAAACATGTTAGCAACTAGCTAACCATGCTAAAAACATTCTAACAATTTGTTAACAATGCTATAAACATTCTAGCAACTTGCTAATCATGCTGGAAACATGGTAGAACCATGCTAACAACTTGATAATCATGTTAGAAACATGCTAGAAACATACTAGCAACTCGATAATCATGCTAGAAACATGTTAGCAACCTGCTAATCATGCTAGTAACATGCTAATCATGCTATAAACAGGCATACAACATGCTAGTAACATGTTAACCATGCTGGAAAAATGCTAGCAACATGTTAGAAACATGCTAGTATCTATCAAACATTAAGCTTTTAAAAGTACTTTTAAACAAAACTATTTCAGACTGAAAACTGTCAAACGTAACTTTTAAAACTATTCAAACGTAGAAAACTTTTAAAACTTTCTAAACGTTTTCAACTTCTCAAACGTTTTAAAACTTGTCAAAACTTTCTGGTCAGACTTTCTGTCTTGACAAACTTTTATATCCAGTTGTGCATTAATGTTAAATTATCATTATTGTTATTTTTGTGTGTCCAGTGTTACTTTAGTATTTTTTTTTTTATATATATATATTTTATTATATTATTTGTTAGTATTTTGAAGTAGCTTTTAATATTATATTTTCAGATTTCATTTTAATTTATTTATTAGAAATGTTTTTTTTTTCTTAGCTGTAATTTTATTTATTTATTTAAATTTTTATGCTTTAGTTGTGGCAATTTTAGTACTTCAAGGTCAAGGTTTAGATTTGATTTTAGCTTTATTTTAATAACTAAAATGTATTTGGAATAGTTTCAATCAACCTTTACAACACTTATGCTATCCAGTATTTTATTTTTGCATTAGTCTCATTTGATCTTGATCTCTGCTTGTTTTTCCAAACTGATGCACAATTTGAAATGGCACGGTAATCGACAGCACGTCTCTGCATCTGTCAATAGAGCTTAACTTGTTTTGCACACAGAACGCTCTTTTCAGCGGTTCGTCCAGTCTAAGAAACTCCATTCAATAGTGAATCGGAGAGCGCTGTGCCTTTGGACCATTTGGAGCGCATTTCTGACAGGTTTTCTGTGAGATTGCATGCGCCTCCCCTGCCTGTCGACAACCAGGGATTTCCCTTCAAAGACGGATTTAAGATCCAGTGAGACTTTTAGGTCAATTCACGAGGCTGATTTGTTTTCCAGCCTGGTTTGCTGAGTTTGTGTGGATCACATCCAGCAGGACAGAATGAAATCTATTACCATGTTTCTAATGGAATTTATGACAATGTTTCCACAACTTTCATGCAGCGTCATGAGAGAAAGACAGATGTTTCAGATGTTGTAGTTTGTGGGACTGTTTATCCTCCCAATCCAAGTGACGGATTTCTTTTAGAACTTTGTTTTCTTTAGTGATTTTTAGGTCCAGATAGATGTTTTTTCACATATAATCTAACAAATCTGCAGAAACGTGATTGTGTTTTCTAGTAGACTGATAAAACGCACTCAATGCACCCTGACTTGTTGCATTTGCAACCCAAGAGTGTGTGATTTTCAGAAACGCTTTCCAGTTTTGTGTGAAGTACATGCATCAAACAGTAAGTAGGTGGACTGTGGGCGGCTGTAATGCCGTCTGAAGGTGAAAATCCTTCACAATAGTCAGAGACAGCATTGAGTTTTTTAAATCTTTTTTGTTTATTTGAAAGATGGAAATAATACTGTACAAAACGTATATGCATTTGAATTTTCAATCAAATTGTCCTTATATTTTGTAATGGAAAATGTTACATTAAAAATGTATATTTAACAATGGAAATGAAAAAGATCAATTGCTTAAGCTATAATAGTGAAGATCTGGCAGTGTTTATTTAATATAAATATTGTAATAATTTATATAAAAATTTTAATGAAATTCTTTAGTTAATCTTTGGGCATTTAATCTGTAAATATAACAATTAAATATATATTTTTTTAATTCTATATTTTTTTTAAATACAGTGGGTACGGAAAGTATTCAGACCCCCTTACATTTTTCACTCTTTGTTATATTGCAGCCATTTGCTAAAATCATTTAAGTTCTTTTTTTTTCCTCATTAATGTATACACAGCACCCCATATTGACAGAAAAACACAGAATTGTTGACATTTTTGCAGATTTATTAAAAAAGAAAAACTGAAATATCACATGGTCCTAAATATTCAGACCCTTTGCTGTGACACTCATATATTTAACTCAGGTGCTGTCCATTTCTTCTGATCATCCTTGAGATGATTGTACACCTTCATTTGAGTCCAGCTGTGTTTGATTATACTGATTGGACTTGATTAGGAAAGCCACACACCCGTCTATATAAGACCTTACAGCTCACAGTGCATGTCAGAGCAAATGAGAATCATGAGGTCAAAGGAACAGCCTGAAGAGCTCAGAGACAGAATTGTGGCAAGGCACAGATCTGGCCAAGGAAACAAAAAAATGTCTGCTGCACTTAAGGTTCCTAAGAGCACAGTGGCCTCCATAATCCTTAAATGGAAGACGTTTGGGACGACCAGAACCCTTCCTAGAGCTGGCCGTCCGGCCAAACTGAGCTATCGGGGGAGAAGAGCCTTGGTGAGAGAGGTAAAGAAGAACCCAAAGATCACTGTGGCTGAGCTCCAGAGATGCAGTCGGGAGATGGGAGAAAGTTGTAGGAAGTCAACCATAACTGCAGCCCTCCACCAGTCGGGGCTTTATGGCAGAGTGGCCCGACGGAAGCCTCTCCTCAGTGCAAGACACATGAAAGCCCGCATGAAGGACTCCAAGATGGTGAGAAATAAGATTCTCTGGTCTGATGAGACCAAGATAGAACTTTTTGGCCTTAATTCTAAGCGGTATGTGTGGAGAAAACCAGGCACCGCTCATCACCTGTCCAATACAGTCCCAACGGTGAAGCATGATGGTGGCAGCATCATGCTGTGGGGGTGTTTTTCAGCTGCAGGGACAGGACGACCGGTTGCAATCAAGGGAAAGATGAATGCGGCCAAGTACAGGGATATTCTGAATGAAAACCTTCTCCGGAGTGCTCAGGACCTCAGACTGGGCCGAAGGTTCACCTTCCAACAAGACAATGACCCTAGGCACACAGCTAAAATAACGAAAGAGTGGCTTCACAACAACTCCGTGACTGTTCTTGAATGGCCCAGCCAGAGCCCTGACTTAAACCCAATTGAGCATCTCTGGAGAGACCTGAAAATGGCTGTCCACCAACGTTTACCATCCAACCTGACAGAACTGGAGAAGATCTGCAAGGAGGAATGGCAGAGGATCCCCAAATCCAGGTGTGAAAAACTTGTTGCATCTTTCCCAAAAAGACTCATGGCTGTATTAGATCAAAAGGGTGCTTCTACTAAATACTGAGCAAAGGGTCTGAATACTTAGGACCATGTGATATTTCAGTTTTTCTTTTTTAATAAATCTGCAAAAATGTCAACAATTCTGTGTTTTTCTGTCAATATGGGGTGCTGTGTGTACATTAATGAGGAAAAAAATGAACTTAAATGATTTTAACAAATGGCTGTAATATAACAAAGAGTGAAAAATTTAAGGTGGTCTGAATACTTTCCGTACCCACTGTATATTACTTGCAACCAGTAAAAAGGTGATTAACTAGGAAATGGCTCAAGGAAGACCCTCCAACTAAATATGAATGGCAA
This sequence comes from Cirrhinus molitorella, assembly GCA_033026305.1. NCBI lineage: Eukaryota > Metazoa > Chordata > Actinopteri > Cypriniformes > Cyprinidae > Cirrhinus > Cirrhinus molitorella. Next base: position 6,705,383 of record CM065118.1, on the reverse strand, counting down.
GAAGTTGTAGAAAGTGTGTAGAAAATGGACATTCTGACTTTTTAAAGATAAATTTACTTAGGAAATTGTTGTTATTAGACAAAAAACATATTATAGCAGTTGTTTAAGCTAATATAACAATGAATATCTGGGATTTTATTTTATTGTATTATTTTTTTATATTATTATTATTATTATTATTTAGTTAGTTTTTTTTATGTTCTTTGATATATAAATAATACATGAATATCTGAGAATTTAATTTAATAAAATTTTTCTCTGTTATTTAATTTTTTATATTATTTTGTATTTTATTAGTATTATTATTATTTATTTGGCTCTTGTTTTTCAAATGTTCTTTGATCTATATAAATAATGATAAAATATCTGGGAATGTAATTGTCTATATTATTTATATTTATTTATTATTTATATTTTAATAATTTTTATTTTTATTGTTTATTATTTGTATGTTATTTGATATATAAAATATAAAATTTCATTTACTTTAACTTAATTTATTTATTCATTTATTTTATTTATTTATTTATTTATTTGGTTCTTTTTTAATGTTCTTTGATATATAAATAATGAATGAATATCTGGAAATTTAATTTACTTAAATTTTCTGTATTATTAATATTTTTTTTTTTTTATGTTCTTTGATATATAAATGAATGAATATCTGGGAATTTAATTTACTTACATTTTCTATATTATTTTTCTTTTATTTCTTAATTATATTTAACTTATTTTTACTTTATTATTTATTTATTTATTTATTTATTTATTTATTTATTTTTTTATGTTCTTTGATGTATAAATAATTAATGAATATCTGGCATTTAATTTTATTTTATATGTTGTGTCTGTATAATTTAGGTGGCCTAAGGAAAAACAATTTATATATATTAAAAATTTTATAAAAAAAAAAACAAAAGTAAAAGTGCTCTCAGAGTTTTGGACACTACCGTGTTTTATTGAAGACAGAAAGTCATACAACTTTCCCCTAAATATAAATCAACAGGAATCATTCACTGGCATTTCTCCTAGTCTCCTAAGAGGCATTTTAATTAATTGGTGATTAATGTGATTGCTAATCGAATCATTAGCGTAATAGCCTTTTAACGTGAGATATCTGGACTCTAGATAGATTGAGAGTAAAGAGTCTCTGTAGATCCTGTGTGTGTGTGTGTGTGTGTGTGTGTGTGTGTGTGTGTGTGTGTCTCAACTACAAACTATTTCCTGCTCGTTCACATGCCTGCTCTGTGATGTCATTTTAGGCTACCGAAAACTGCCTTTTTTTCCTTTGCGTTGGCAAAGCTGAGCGCCCTAAAAATACAGTCCCGGATTGACATGGCTCTCGTCAAAGCGCATGTCCATTTATAGAAATGACCTAGAAAGATGTTTAATAGAAATATGTCTGCTGAATGAACCGCAGGAGCATGTGACGTACGATCTGCTGTGTCAGGAATCATGACTTAATTCTTCCTTTTGTTAACTCATGCTTCGCTTTTCCATCTCTCCTCAATCGGCATAAAGTCTGGAGCACGTTTCCGCTGCAAAAAAAAAAAAAAAAAAGATTTTTGATTTGTTTTTCGTTACAAATATAAACAGTCTTTGGAAGTGAAACAGAAAAGGATTAGTTCACTTCCAGAATAAACATCTTCTGATAATTGACTCACCCCAATGTTGTCCAAGATGTTCATGTCTTTCTTTCTTCATTTGAAAAGAAAGGAAAGTTTTTCAGGAAAATTTTCCAGGATTTTTCTCCATATAGTGGACTTCAGTGGTGGCCAATGGGTTGAAGGTCCAAATTGCAGTTTCAGTGCAGCTTCAAAGGGCTCTACACGATCCCAGCTGAGGAAGAAGGGTCTTATCTAGCAAAACGATCAGTCTTTTTTTTTTTTTTTTTTTTTTTTTACAAAACATTACAATTTATATACTTTTTAACCACAAATGATCGTCTTCTCTCAACTTCACACATTAGTCTGACATGTAGTCATGTTGGAAGTACAGACCCAGGGTTTACAAAGCGAACGTGCAAAGAAAGTCAAACGCCCTTTAAAAAAAAGATAAAATTGCATTGAAACTGCAATTTGGACCTTCAACCTGCTGGCCACCAGTGAAGTCCACTATATGAAGACAAATCCTTGTTTTATGATTTGTTTTCTCTCCTATAGTGCCACCAGGTGGCCAAACTCTGCAATTTATTGTCAAAATGCCTAAGTGGTAAATTAAAATTAAAAAAGTATATAAAAATGTATATAAAATGTATAAAATCTAAAATAGAATAAATAGAAAATATAAAATGGGAAATAATAAAATCTGATTTCTTCTCTGATTTTATTGTTGTTTGTAACGTTACTTGGCAATATTTTAAAGATTTTATTATTTTTGGCATTTTGCATGGTCGCAGTATCACCCAGGTGGGAGTTTTAACTCCTATTCACTGGGAATTAATAATAATAAAAAATTATTCAGTCGAAGCAGAGGCATATAGACCGGGGGAATCCCCTACCTCCCCACCCTGTGAATATTTTGTACGTAATGCACGTGATACGTGTAAACGTTGTTTGGCAGTTTTTACTTGGAAAAAGCAGCTATATGTTTTTCTAGAATGCAAATAATATGGATAAACCTGAAACGATAGAAGAAGGATTGGAGATGAATTTCATTTACAAATAAGGTAGGAAATGTGCATACTTTTATATCTGCCACAGTGTTTCCCTCATTGTGTTTGTCGTAAAAGCCCAAAATGTGGTAAAAAAAAAAAGGTCGTCACTGCTGTGACCTCAGATTGAGCTTTTTACATAAGTGTCCTGATTTTGGCAGAGATACCTGATTCCGTTCAGGAGTTATAGGCATTTTGCTAAAAGTGCTCCTGCCCCGTTTTGGCTTCCCTTTGCGACAGAGTCAAAAGTTCAACTTTTTTGATAATTATTGATATTCACTCTCCAGAGAATCTGTCCGCACTGGTTTGTTTCCGATTGGGTGACAAACCTAGGACTAGTTCACAAAAGTAGGATTTTCAAAAAATGCGACATACCTAGAAATCTGAGGCATGCATTTTGTCCGGCGTGAGCCAAGGACTCCAACAGCATAAGACTCTTGAGCCTGTTTAGGAGTTATGAGCGATTTTGCATTTTTGATCGGGCGTGCTTTGGTCGCATTGTAGGTGGTGGGAGTACTACCATCCCTCCAAGTCTCTACAACTTACGGTTTGCTCTGCACAATTAGTTTTACTTGGAGATCGCTGATCTGTGACCATTCTAACAATTACAAAAGGGTTCGAGTGCTACGTGTTTAAACCCCTAAATAGACACAGATCTAGTTTACTTGCTACTTGCGTAGCAAGACGGTGAATTGCATGGTGCGAATTGGCTGTAAATAGACCGTGGACCGTCTGAGACTGTTTATCAGCATTACTGAGGATTGATTTTAAAGAACAGCTGTCGTCTGTGTTTTCAGGTGGACATGTTCTCGTACGGCATGGTCCTGTATGAGCTGCTGTCCGGCCGCAGACCGTGCATGGGCCAGCACCAGCTGCAGATCGCTAAGAAACTGTCCAAAGGACTCAGACCGGCGCTGGGCAGCCCAGAGGAGGTGCAGTTTCACTGTCTGCAGGCGCTGATGCAAGAGTGCTGGGACACCAAACCAGAGAAGGTACAAAACGCACATGTATTTTTCTAAAGATGCATTCACACTGACAGAGAGTTAATCACTAGAGTTTGTCAGATCCTTTTGGGGTTGTGTTTCTGTAGAACGATACATCAATGATAAATGTTTCTTGAGCAGTAAATTAGTATATTAGAATGATTTCTGAAGGATCATGTGACACTAAAGACTGGAGTAATGATGCTAAAAATTCAGCTTTGATCACAGGAATAAATTACATTTTAACATACATTCACATAGAAAACAAAATTGTAATAATATTTTATATTTTTTCTGTTTTTACTGTATTTTTGATCATATAAAGGCAGCTTTGGTGAGCAGAAGATACAAAAACATTTTTAAAATATCTTACGGTCCTAAAACTTTTGAACAGTAGTGTATCATAATAGTTACTTTTATTAGTGACGCCAAGATCATGGGTTTGATTCCTAGGGAATGCATGAACTGATATAATATGTGACTCTGGACCACAAAATCAGTAGCACAGATATATTTGTAGTAATAGCCAAAAATACATAGTATGGGTCAAAATTATGCCCAAAATCATTAGGATATTAAGTAAAGATCATGTTCCATGAAGATATTTTGTACATTTCCTACCGTAAATATATAGAAACATAATTTTTGATTAGTAATATGCATTGCTAAGAACGTAATTTGGACAGCTTTAAAGGTGATTTTCTCAATATTTAGATTTTTTGCACCCTCAGATTCCAGATTTTCAAATATTATCCTATCCTATAACAAACCATACATCAATGCAAAGCTTATTTATTCAGCTTTCAGATGATGTATACATCTCAGTTTTAAAAATTGACCCTTATGACTGGTTTTGTGGTCCAGGGTCACACATATATCTTGAATGCAATGCAAGTTGCTTTGGTTAAAAGTGTCATTTTGCCAAAGGCAAAAATATAAATGTCATGAAAAATGTCAGTGTGAATGCCCCATAATTTTGAGTTAATTGTACATAGAAACAGAGAAAACTAGTTTTAACTAGTCAGTTTGGCTAGGGATGGTGTCATTAATTCATTTAGTTTGTGGCAAAAAAAAACCACATCTGCTGGATAAAAAGTTGAATATTGCACTTTTGCTTGGAAAAAAATGTGTTTCAAATGGTATCTGTTGTGGACTTCAGTGGCAAAAATAGTGCTGAAAGATCAAGAAGGGTCATTTTTACAATAAGGCATGTTCAGTAATGCTGAACATGTTTATATTTATACAGAATTTACACTACTGTTCAAAAAACTGAGGCCAGTACAATTTTTTTGTAAAGAAATTAATACTTTTCTTCGAAAAGATGTATTAAATTGATCAAAAGATTTATAATGTTATACATTTAAATAAATTCTTCTTCTATAATACTCAGAACTGTTTCTTAAGCAGTAAATCAACATATTAGAATGATTTCTGAAGGATCATGTGACGCTGAAGACTGGAGTAATGATGCTGAAAATTCAGCTTTGCATCACAAAAATAATTAGATTTTAAAATACATTCACATAGAAAACAGTTATTTGAAATTGTAAAAATATTTCACTTTTTATTTCTGTTTTTACTGTATTTTCGATCAAATAAATGCAGCTTTGGTTAGTATATAAATATCTTACTGTTCCAAAACTTTTGAGCAGTAGTGTATCATAATGGTTATTTACTGAGTGTATATTAAAATAGACATAAACCAGGGGCAAAAATTGTTATCTGAGCACTTTTAACCTGCAGATGT
>CM065118.1:6662500-6695000 GCA_033026305.1 Cirrhinus molitorella | reverse complement strand
TTATGCTGTCAAATGATAAATCACATCCAAACTAAACGTTTTGTTTACATAATATATGTGTGAGTAATGTGCATATTTATTGTGTATCTACTGTAAATATACATACATACATACAATATATATTTTGAAAATATTTGCTTGTGTATTTGTTCAAATAATTGATATTATATATAAATATTTTTTATATCTAAACATAACATATTTTTAAATGTATACATCCATGTGTGTGTATTTTTATTTATTTATATATATATATATATATATATATACATAATAAATATACACAGGAAAAAAAAAATTCAGCAAATTTATTTTATTTATTTATTTATTTGTTATATTTCAGTTTTAGTTTGATTCAGCAAATGTATTTATTTATTTCAGTTTTAATTTCAGTTCAGTTTTCGTTTTTATTTTCAGTTTGTAAATTTAGTGCTTTAACATAAACTTGTTTCCAAAGTGGCATTTCTAAGTTTTGCTTTATTTTTTTTTTTTATTTAAATAAAAATGTATTTAAAATTTGCTGTAAAATTTTATTTCAGCTTTATTTCAACTAACAAATAGCTTAGTTAATACTAATAACCCTGAGGAAAGCACTACTCACATTTTATTCACATTAGATTATGTATTTATCAGTTAGTTGTTAAATCAGTTAAATATTTTAAATAATTTCTATTTATATAATTTGATTTTGAACATTTTACACACACACACACACACACACACTTATATTTAGATTATATATTTTACATATACATATATTTTAGTTTTAGTCTATTTATTTATAGTTTGGTCATTTTAGTGCTTTTACTTAAACTTCTATTAAAAACTTCGGTTAGTTGCCAAGACAACATTTCAAATTTTTGTTTACTTTTAAATTTCTAACATTCTAACCTTCAACATTCTAAAAATGTAACATTTATAAAATATGTTACATATTGATTCTGATTGGTTGAGCTACATTTGCTACACCTGTTTATGTTTGTGTGTTGCTTGGCAACCACTTTGTTGCAAACACAACTGTTTCTGAAGAACTATATTTGTTTGACTTTTTTTTTTGAATATCATTACACTTTATTTGCGCTTTATTTGTGAAACCTTACTAAATATACAGAAGAACTGTTTTATAAAAGCAATAAGCCCCACGAAGCAATGGTTTACAGTGAAATTATAACAGCTAACAGCTTTGCGTTATTATATTTAAAATTCTTCCAGCAGTTCTTTTTTTTTTTTTTCCCCAGTAATGATAATAACCCAGAGAAAAGCATCACGTAGATTTTCTTTAAAATATGTATTTCATAACTGCTGTGTCCCAAAGACCCATTTATGTTTCTCTGTGTGTGTTTGTGTCCTACAGGAATTACACAGTGGTAAACTTGGCCAAGGGGCAGGTGGAGGTGAATCGGATGTCGTGCCCGGGAACACGTCTGAGCTGCCAAATGAAGATGGAGAACAGCCTGTGGACGGCCACTGAGGTTCGTTCAGCTGTCAGTCGCAGGATCGTTACCAAGGAAACAGCACTAATGGATATATGCAGAGGGCATTTGCTTCACACAGTAAAGGAGATTGTTGTAACTTAGTGCCAAACACAATGTATATTTTGAAATAGCAAAAAAAATAATGACCATTTTCAGACCGGTTTCCTGAACAAACTGGTATTTCGGCCCTAAATTCAAAAACTTTAGGTTTAAAAAAAAAAAGAAACAAATAAAAAAATATTTTAAGAAATGTGTTTCATGAGGTTTCCTCACATATATACCATTCAAAAGTTTGGGGTCATCTATTATTTTATTTATTTATTTTAAATTTTAGGATGCATTAAATTGATCAAAAAGGACAGTAAAAGCGTTTATAATTTTACAAAGATTTAAAAAATGTTTCCTCAAAAATATTGAGCAGCACAACTGAGTTTTCAACATTGATAATAATCAGAAATCAGCATATTAGAATGATTTCTGAAGGATCGTGTGACACTAAAGGCTGCAGTAATGATGCTGAAAATGCTGCTTTGCATCACAGAAATAAATGATATTTTTCAATATATTAAAACAGAAACAAGCTATTTTAAATTGTAATAATATTTCACAATTTTACAGTTTTTCCTGTATTTTTTATCAAAGCATGAGAGATTCTTTCAAAGATATATTTTTAAAAACATTACCAATCCCATACTTAGGAATGGTAGTGTATTTAAAACATCTTATAGAGCATGGATAAGTGTTGAAGTATTTCAATATTAAAAAATTAGAGCACATCACATTTAAAAAGGCATAAAAGCTACATAGTTTGTCATTTTTAGTCTAGTTTATGTTGTTAGGTTTTGTTTTTCTGTCTCCAGATACATGGCCAGCTTTACCAACTAATCTTTGGGTGTTAATATAGATCTCTCAGGATTTACTAAAGATGTGCAGTGAAGAATTAGCGCTGAAAAGGCATGGACAGTGTTATTTTTGCACCTGACCTTATTGAATATGCATTTGTAGGAGTTTTTCTTTCAGATGCGAAATTTATGGGAGAAGAGTATTAAAATGAATCGCACAACGTGATTTACTAACGTTGCGCTTTTAGTAATTTTAAGGAAGAAAGAATGGACATTGACTGGGTTTGTGCGGAAATCAAAAAAGGTCTAAAGGCGTCTTTATATTGAATCTGACTTTTTGAAATTCAAGGCGTGGAAGCCTCTTGAAAATAGCAATATTCCTGAAAAGGTACTCGAAGAGTGCTTGTATTATTTAAAGACAATGAATCTATGAAATAAGTTTCATTTTGTCAATAAGCACATATTTTTTCACGCAGAATTCAAAAAACATCATACCTTTTTTGGTTATTTTAGTTAATGTCAGAAAACAATCAAGCTAAGCCAGTAGTAGTACTGACAATGTTGTGTAAACATGGCTGAAGATGTGAAAAGAGGAACGGATGAACCAAAACATTTGAGCGAGTCATTTATGCTGGAACCGCTCTGATTGATTCAAACTTGCGACTTTGATCATTTAATTCAAGCCGATCATTTAATTCAAGCCATTCATTTTCACCATTCACTTGTAATGATTTTAAAAAGCACGTAGTGATGGGCAAAACGGAGCTTTTAGAAACTCTGAATCAATTAAACCATTGCAACACAAAATGATTCACTCTGCAATCTGATTGCATATCGCGAATCGTTTGTTTTAGATCTGGACTTCAAATCGCATATCGCAACTCATTTGATTTATATCGGAACGGGTTCGTGAATCATTTAGCGAACTGAATAATTCAAATCAAATACTTTGCGATATACGTGATTTGAAGTCCCAATCTCAATCAAATTCAGAGCGCAGATTGTGAATCATTTGATTTACATCAGAACTTTAGAGCGTGTTTGCAAATCTTGTGCTTTAGATCGTAAGTTCAGAGCACAGATTGTATATCATTTGATTTAAATCAGAACTTTGGAGCACGGATTGTGAATTATTTGATTTAGATTGGAATTCAGAATGGGTGTGGAGCGGGTGATTCTTTTGATTTAGATCCACACTTTTGAGCGAGTCTGCAAATATTTAGCTTTAGATCAGAACTTCGGAGCCCAGATTGCAAATCATTTTATTTAAATCGGCACTTTAGAACGTGTTTGCAAATCTTTTGCTTTAGATCGAAACTTCAGACCGCGGACTGAAAATAATTTGATTTAGATCAGAATTTCGGAGTGGGTCTGTGATTCTTTTGATTTAGATCTGAACTTTGGAGTGGGTCTGCAAATATTTAGCTTTAGATCAGAACTTCGAAGCCCAGATTGCAAATCATTTGATTTAGATCAGAATTTCGGAGAGGGTCAGTAAATCTTTTGCTTTAGGTCGGAACTTCAGAGCGAGCTCGTGATTCTTTTGATTTAGATCCGAACTTTGCAGCAGGTCTGCAAATATTTAGCTTTAGATCAGAATTTTGGAGCCCAGATTGCAAATCATGTTATTTAGATCGGCACTTTGGAACGTGTTTGCGAATTTAGATGATTTAGATTGGAATTTCGGAGTGGGTCAGTGAATCTTTTGCTTTAAATCAGAACTTCAGAGCACGGATTGCGAATCATTTGATTCAGATTTCAGAGTGGGTCCGTTAATCTTTTGCTTTAAATCAGAATTTCGGAGCACGGATTGTGAATCATTTGATTCAGATTTGAACTTTGGAGTGGGTCTGCAAATATTTTGCTTTAGATCAGAACTTCAGAGCCCAGATTGCAAGTCATTTTATTTAGATCGGCACTTTAGAACGTGTTTGCAAATCTTTTGCTTTAGATCGAAACCTCAGACCGCAGATCATTGCGGGTGAAAAGTGAATCTTTTACTTTAGATCGGAACTTCGGAGCATGGATTGCGAATCATTTGATTCAGATTTCGGAGCGGGTCCGTGAATCTTTTGCTTTAGAATAATTTGATCAGGATTTCGGAGCTATTTCGCTACTCTTTTTTTTTTCTGATTTTTTTTTTTCTTGAACAGTAGTAAACAACAAGCTTTAAGAAAGATTTTATTAGTATACTTTATTTCTCTTTTTTTTATTTGAAATGAAAGACATTGTTCGATAAGAGAGATCTCTGCCTAAAGTTAAATCCAAAAAGTGCTTGGAAAGTTCTTGAAAGACCTGGAATTAAATTTTATAGTATCCGTACGAACTCTGTTAGAAACCATCTGAAGTAGCACTTATGCCAAGAAAATCATGTGCATTTTAATTTAGCACAGATTCAGTCTTATTCCAGACCCGCTGGTGGACGTGAACATCCTGAAATTCATTTGGTCCTAGTAAGAAGTCCCAAAAATGTTTCTGAATAAGGAGCGTTTCTCGATTCCCAACCCTGTTTGTAAGCGAGCGCAGCAAATGAATGGTGATGGTTATCCTGATACCTTGTTGATGTTTCTGCAGGAACAGGAAGTCTTTATCTACAGCCTGAAAGAGATGTGTCCCTTGAGTCACCCGCAGAAACTGCTCTCCTGTCCGGCTGTGGTAACCTGTCTCTTCTTACTGCCCGCCAGGAAAGAGGTCAGTGCCCCGGCTTGCAGTCTTTGTCATGTAAACTATGCGTATGCTGATCATGTTCCTGTATGTTTGTTTGGTTCTTGGTTTACATATCCAAAGCAACAAAATATTTAAGGAATCTCCTGAAATTTGAAGGAGTAGTTTAACAAAAAAGGAAAATTTGCTAAAAATATACTTATTCTCAGGCAGTGTTGGGGAGCAACTAGTTACATGTAACAGAATTACTTTATTTAATTACAAAATAAATGTAAATGTAGTCTGTTACAGTTACTAAGAAAAGTGTTAAGTACTATTGTAAGGTTAACCCTGCCTGCTTCAAATGTTTCAAAATGTTTAGCAGTTGAAAACATTTGTTAGACATTTAGAAAAGTAATCAAAAAGTAATCAAATGTAATCAGTTACATTACTTTAATAAAGTAATTGGAATAGTTACACTATGTTTTAAATGGGGTAACTAGTCTGTAACCTATTACATTTCCAAAGAAACCTTCTCAACACTCCTCTCAGGCCATCCAAGATTTAATTAGTTTATAAATGGAAACAGATTTGGAGAAATCCAGCATTACATCACTTTCTCACCAGTGGATCCTCTGCAGTGAATGGGTGCCGTCAGAATGAGAGTCCAAACAGCCGATAAAAACATCACAATAATCCAGAAGTAATCCACACCACTCCAGTCCATCAATTAACATTTTGTGAAGAGACAAGCTGCATGTTTTTAGAAAATACATCCATCATTATGGCATTTTAACTTTAAACTTTGGTTTCTGGCTAAATGATGAGTCCATAATTAATAAAAATGCTTCCTTCAGTGAAAAAGTCAGTCTCCTGTTGTCCTCTTACATCAAAATCCACCAACATATTGTTTAAAAAACTATTTTACACTAGGGATGTAACGGTATCAAAATCTCACAATTTGATAATATCTCTATGTAAAGTCCACTATACGATATTTATTGCAATATTTTTACAATTTTGTACATTTTGTTTAAAGTTAAATTCTTCTATATAATGCACTTTGAGAGTTCAAAATTAAGAGCTCCAACCCATGTTCTTAACAAAGAAAACAAAGAAAAAATTCAGTGAATTTACTACCTGAACTTTAAAGGGGACTCAACCCTCTTTTTACTTGTGGTATACTGTCTTTTTACTTGTGGTATTACATTCACATTGGTGTTTTAGGAAGCCAAACTAATTAGAATATATTAATAACAATAGCAACAATGACAGTAATAGCCATATATTGTAAAACAATTGCACTGTAAAATAAATAAAAAAATGAATTTTCCATAGATATATTATTTTTGCTTTACACTACAGTATGGAAATTACTATACTTTTTTCTAATTTCTACAATTGAAAGAGATATTTTAGTAACGTTATCTATTTAAACTGCTAGCTGTCAGCAATTCATACTGCACTTTTAGGCTTTTTATTTTGACAGAAACGGCACTAGAGCTTTTATTTTGAAGGAAAACTCCAGCTTCAGTGAAAACAGGCTTAATAAAAGGCATCTCACTACAAATCTTTATAATAAACAGGGTTCCCACGGGTCATGGAATTTCTGGAATATCATGGAATTTTAAAAGGTCTATTTCAGATATTGGAAGTCAGGGATTTTTATATTTATTTTGCCCAAGTCATGGAATATCAGGGATTTAAATTTTTTTGTTTCCATTTATCAAAATTAATTTTTTCCATACCGTATTTTGTTTTATTGCATTGTTTTATGCGCTTGCCTATTGTTATGGTTAGGTTATGGTTATAAAAGCATAAAAAAAAACATTTTAAAAATTCTGTAGAAATAGTACAGAAAAAAAGTGTATGTGTGTTTTATACTAAAAATGTCTGTGAACAGGAAAATAAAGCTTGAAAATGGATGGATTCGTTCATTAAGTCATGGAAATCTTTTTTAGTCAATGAAAGTCAGGGAATTTGACATTTGGCTTAGAGTGGGAACCCTGAATAAAGCATAACTGGTGGCCATTGCTTTCAGAAAAACAATAAACTCGCAGCACATGAAATAAACAACTGCATTGACTGTGAACTGAGCCATTCTGAGGCGCGGAAAACACCGGTTCATGAGCTGATCGCCTGAATGAAGTGCACGCTTCACTTTGAAATGCGCAACGAAAACAGACTTGATGAAGCGATTAAGCCATATTGTGCTTTCGTTTTTTTTTTTTATCGTGTCCCAAAACACAACTTTAGAGACATTTTATGTTAGAATAAGAAGTTTAAATATATTTTAAAAACACTTTTTGCCCAGAAGACCCATCGTTTTATCACGATGATATCGAGGCATTTTTGTTCTCACGATTTCACAATATTAATACCATTACATCCCTATTTTAGACTATTTTCACTTGTAAATGATACTCAGCCTAATATAATGGATAGAGGCTGCGTATTTTAGTAACATTTAAAATTAGGACAAGTTAAAAATGTCCTAATGATGGATTTGTTTCTCACAAATATGCAGTTTTTCACTTTAAAAGATGTTAACTGATGGACTGGAGTGGTGTGGATTACTGTGATGTTTTTAGATGGCCTGAGGGTGTGTAAAATATCTGCATAATTTCATTTTTGGGTGTTAAACTATTCCTTTAAGTATTTTAAAACAGCTAACAAGTAAAAACCTCTCTAAAACCAGCAAATCACACTAAATTGTTGGCCAGGTAAAAACAGCAGGCTTGATATTTTAGGTAAGTGGGCAGGTTTTTCTCGTCCCCCTCTCCAGTTGCTCTCGCGTTTGAAGTCGCTGTCGTCCAGGTGTTCCTGCTCTCCCTCTCTTCAGCGGACGTCCCAGTGACAGATTCAGTCCTCGTCGCTTCTCCAAACACACTCTTATACAATCCTCACTCCTTTTGAAGTGCCCTCGGTTCCTGCTGTCCGTCCGCTGCGGGTCACTGACAAACTGGATGTCAAAAGCAGTTGTGGAGATCAGGGAGGTAGCGCACAGCTGGTTTGGGACTGTCAGGACGGTTTCAGGGAGGAAACGTTTTTAGAAATGGCACTTGAACAAAAATGCATGTGAAGGCGGACTAAAAATGTTGCATATGGTTTGACAGGATGTTTGGTTTTGGTATGACTGTGTGCATTTGGGAAGATTCGCAGACATCCAGGCCATTTAGCAGTTGAATATGTCAGGACAGTTCACAACTGAATTGAAAAGATGCGTTTGCATTCATATTTTTGAGTATTTGAATTAATATTTAAATAAATGTGTTCTTTGGATGACTAGTGGCACCAAATAGAATTGCTCAAATGTCTGTCTTCTGATTTTTGTTTTTTTGTTTTTTCATTGCAATGAGAAAATTCGGTCCAAAAGGCTAAATCAAAAATTGTGTGAAACTTGAATCGACCCTTTCAACTAGAGTTCATCCACATGTACATTTGTTGTCAGTTTGGAGCTGAAGCTCTCAGAAATCTTGTGTTAAAATATGCAGAATTTGGAGTTCATAGCGGCACCAAAGGGAATTTCCAAATATATGCAGCATTATTTTTGACAACTCATTTCTTGTGATCTTGACATGATGGAAAAGTAGGTTTTTGGCTGACAGAGGAGGGTTTTGAAAATCTAGTTAAAATGGTCATTCGTGTTTTCATTTTGATTTTGGAGATGATACAAACTTATGTTTTTAAGATATTATATTATATTATATTATATTATAAAAGGTTTTTTATTAATAATTATATTAAAAAGGTAAATATTATTGTATTAATTAAAAATTAAAAAAAAAAAAAATTAAGATTTATTTTTGGCCTTTTTTTGGCTTTATTAAGACAGGACAGATCATCACTGACAGGAAGCGAAGTGGGAGAGAGAGAAGGGGGTAGGGTCAGGAAAGGATTCGAACTCGGGACGCCCGTAGTGCAACGGCACTGTATGTCGTTAAAAAAAAGAATAGCTTTAATGTAAGTAAAACAAATATAGTATTAAAAATGTATTATATTATAATCTTGTATTGAGTATAAATATAGATTTACAAACAATATTGAAGTAAATATCCAAAATCAAGTAAACATATATTAACAAAGCATTATATTAACAAACAATTATATTAATGTATGTATTGCATTACACACAAATTCATAACATGTTATAATATAATATTTATAAAATAAATAAATGTATAATAACGTAAATATGAAATAATTATATTATAAATGTATTATTGGAATAAATAATTATATTAATATAAGTATTATTGTATTAGGAGAAAAAATATAATAGCACTGCCGTTGTTTACTATCAATAAATATATATATATATATATATATATATATATAATTAATGACTGTATTATGTGAGTAAAAATGTATTAAATATTAAAAATGTATTGTATTATGCTATAATCTAATATTGATATAAATGTACAAATAATCATTTGTTAAGTAAACATAATAGCAAAGCATTATATTAATAAATGTATTGGTCATTCATATTACAATATTATATAATCTATTATGTTATACTAATATATATATAAAAAATTATAGTAATGTGAGTAAAAAAAATAAAATGTATATTAGTGCATTGTATTATAATCTTGTATTAATATAAACATAGATTTACAAACTATTTTGAAGTAAATATTTTATCAAGTAAACATTAATATTAGCAACATTATATTAATTATGGCTGTTCAATTGTTTTCGATTCATGTTCGATTCTTGTTGTTTCGATTGGAGGATCCTAATTTTGCATTTTGAGTCTGACTGATTTTAAATCGTAATTTTGTCTGCATTGCATTGAAATTAGACAGTGACTTGCCGCCACCTACTGGTGATTTTAGTTTTAATTTTGCCATAATTTTTTTTTTTTTTTTTTTTTTTTTAGTATTTATGACCCTGGACCACAAAACCAGTCATAAGGGTATTTTGTTTTTTTTTAATTGAGATTTATACATCTGAAATGGTGTATTCCACTGGTGAATAGTTTGTTAGGAAAGGACAATAGTTGGCCGAGATGCAACTATTTGAAAATCTGGAATCTGGAAATTTAAATATTGATAAAATCACCTTTACAGTTGAAAATGAAGCTCTTAGCAATGCATATTACTAATTAAAAATTAAGTTTTGATATATTTACGGTAGGAAATGTACAAAATATATTCATGGGACATGGGATCTTTACTTAATATCCTAATGATTTTTGGCACAAAAGAAAAAAAAGCATTTTGACCCATACAGTGTATTTTTGGCCATTGCTACAAATACACCAGTGCTACTTAAGGCTGGTTTTGTGGTCCAGGGTTACATATTAATAACACACTAATAGAATGTTAAGAATGTGACATAAAAGATGCCTCTATAAAAGGTTTATTCATGTGTAAATCAATTTAAAGAGGGAATTTTTATCCTTTAAATATTGTGGGCGTACTCAGAAGAATGTTAAATATAAAAAAAATATTATGTTAATAAATAATTATATGACTGTACTGTAGCATCATATAATATACAGTAATAAAAACCGTTTATTTACATGTCTCTTGTGTTTCAGTCTCTCCCACAGGTGTTTGCAGGCATGTCTGATGGTCTTGTGGCGGTTTATTCTCTGATAGACGACATTCCTGTGGAGGGTGAGACTTACATCTGCTCTCACACAATCAACAAGCATCTGCTGAACATGGAGGACTCTGACCCTCGTCAGCGTCCGTACCCCGTGCGCAGCATCGTGCCTGTGTGCACCGGGTCAGAGGTGTGGTACACCAACGGCCCCGGCGTTCTCGTCATCGACAGCCTCGCGCTTCAGCCCATCCGCCGCCTCGACCCGTATCTCCCTCCATCCTGCGTGGTGTCCATGGTCTCGTCCGCCAGCTGCTGGGGCGACGAGGCCGTCTGGTGTCTGGACGATCACACCAACACGCTCCTCATGTATCACGCCGCAAGTTACCAGATCTGCGCTACGTACAATTGCAGCGACGCAAACCCGCTGCGGGACGTTTTTACTGTCCAAAGGCCTGGCGGTGTCATGACACCCGTGAGCCCTGATGCCGACGTGGATGAAGAGTCTCTTCCGGCCGACCTGGACCCGCTGAAGGTAATGGTCACGCACAGCGAGGACGCAGGAACGCAGATCTTGTGCCAGCAGGACTCGTTGGATTACTGCTCCATGACGTCTTCCGGCTTCAGCTCGGAGCAGCTGGATCAGATCGGCGATTTTCCTCACATCGAACGCTCCAGTTCGGGACCCCTCAGCTCTCTGACTAGCTCCAGCAGCATGCCTTTATCTACAGACTTTGAGGAGATGGACCGACTGGCGGACGAGCAGCTTTCCCCTGAATCATTTCCATCTAGGAGCGCAACAGATCCAGAGCTAGTGGCTCGAAGCCACACACCAGCGCAGCTGAAGGCCGTGAGCATCATTCCTGTCAACAGCACCATCTGGGTGCCCAGGTACGATTCACACTTCATCATATATGTTAGTATTATTACAAAAACACACACATTATAATTAAATTTAAAAATACTTAACCTGTATGTTTTGATGGCATTATAATCAGTCCATGCATACAGTCCTTTTCAAAATGGTTAAAAAGAGATGAATACTTTTATTTTATTTAAAGGATGCATTAAATTGATCAAAAGTGACAGAAAAGACATTCCTACCATTATACAAGATTTATTTTTTCAGTAAATGGCGTTGGTATATTTTATATATATATATATATATATATATATATATATATATATATATATATATATATTAGGGCCGTCAAACGATTAATCGCATCCAAAATAAAAGTTTATGTTTACATACTATATGTGTGTTTACTTTGTATATTTATTATGTACATATAAATACACACACATACATGTATATATTAAAACAAAATGTTTATAGGTAGGTAACTGTATACAATTTAGATTATAAATAAATATAAATATTTTAGATATAAATCTAAAATATTTTTCCTTAATATATACATGAATGTGTGTGCATTTAAATGTACATAATAAATATACACAGTACACAAACATATAGTATGTAAACATAAACTTTTATTTTGGATGCGATTAATCGTGATTAATCGTTTGACAGCACACATATATATATATATATATATATATATATATATATATATATATATATATATACATATTAGCATTGTTCCATTATCAGATTTTGTAATAATGGATCCACTAATAATTGATTATACTATTATTGTTTCTAATATTCAAGCATTTTTTCACAATCAGATATCAGTTTTGTAACATTGGATCCACAGATAAATGGTTTTACCAAAATTTTTATTATTTATTTTTTTATTTATTTTTTTTAGCTATTTAAGCATTTTACCATAATCTGGTATCGATTTTGTACTAATGAATCCACCAATAAATGGTTTTACCAATATTTTTCCATTATTTAAACATTTTTTCCATAAATTGATATCGATATTGTAGTATTAGATCCACTGATAAATGGTTTGACCAATATTTTTCTGATATTTAAGCAAATTTCTATAATCTGGTATCAATTTTGTAATAATGGATCGATCAGTAATTGATAATAATAATTGGATCCACCGATAAATGGTTTTATCAATATTTTTCCGATATTTTTACATTTTTCTGTAATCTGATATCAATTTTGTAATACTGAATCCACAGATGAATGGTTTTACTGATATTTTTCCGATATTTAAATTTTTTTTCCTTAATTGAATATCAGTTTTGTAATACTGGATCCACAGATAAATGATTTTACTGATATTTTTCCGATATTTAAACATTTTTCCATAATCAGATATCAGTTTTGTAATACTGGATTCCCAAGATGAATGGTTTTACTGATGTTTAAGCATTTTTCCATAATCGGTTATCAGTTTTGTAATACTGGATCCATAGTTGAATGGTTTTACTGATATTTTTCCAATATTTAAACATTTTTCCATAATCGCATATCAGTTTTGTAATACTGGATCCACAGATGAATGGTTTTACCAATATTTTTCTGATATTTTTACATTTTTCCGCAATTGGATGTCGGTTTTGTAATGCTGGATCAACCGATAAATGGTTTTACAGATATTGATGCACTTTTAATCCATTTTAATGCATGCAATTTATTTTATTTGAGGGAAAAAATAAAGATATTGACCAAAATTTTTTTACAGTAGTACAAATACAAACAGGAGTAGATACAATGCTATGATGAGTACTTTTTATGATTAGTTGATTGTGTAATAATAATCTTGACTGTTTTTCTGTTTATTTGTGCAACTTCGACAGGATGCACAACAAACAAACTTGGAGCACAACTTACAAGCATTAAGCACAACATATTTGATGTTACAATCTGTATGAAATCAGTATTGTCCCTTTGTATTTTCTTAGTGCACATCACTGCTCTTAAAGTAAAACATTATATATTTTAGACCTCATAATCTTTTAAAGTTTACATTGTTGTTTCATTTAGAAATATGTTTTAATACAGTAGTAAAGTTGGTTGCAACTTCAGTTTTCATGACGGGTTTAAAACTTTAAGGTAAGGGAAGTATTTTAGACAGCTTTAAAATCATTAATTACATGCACTTGTCATGGACATGCATCAGTCATTGCTGATTTAAGAGCAGTGTTTGTGTTATCGTTAGCAGTTTCTCAGCTGACTTAGCTTGGGCCTTAAACACCACGACTGTAGTTTAGACTGTTTATGTAGAATTAGGTCTGTCATTGATTTCTAACTATGATAAATGTCGTTCCAGGAGAGACAAAAGGGAATGTGTCTTGCATCAATTAAACATTTGGTTAAAGAGAGTTTAAGCACAGGATCAAGGGCAGAATGAAGTGTTATTTCAGGAGCGCGCATTAAAACGGACATGTTTTATTCATGAATATAAATGCATTAAAATGGGAGGAGGCGTTGGACTTTGTTCTCTATAACCCAGACACTGCAGAGTAATCAGGTCACACAGGTGCATCATGTGGAGCTCAAGGGAAACCGAGGCGCCCGATAAGGACATCATTTATAAAAGGAGCTTCCTGCTACTTATAAACTAGGTTAGATTTCTTTTATGAGCGCCTGAGTTCACTACTGTATATCAGTGTGCGATGTGTGGATTCATCCAAACCATAAAAGAATAAATCGGCAGACGCTACTGTTCAGCTTACATTATTAGAACTACAAATCCCTCCTGTGTGATTTTGGTTAATGGCCACAAAAATGATTCATGCAGTCCTGACTAAATGGATTAAGTAGACGCTGGTTTTGCAAATGAGTGCAATAGAATTAAGTTCAATAAAATGATCAAGAATAGTTGCATTAGTTCATTTTAATTTGGCCAATTGAACAACCAGTGGGGAAAATAAATAAATAAATATATATATATATATATATATATATATATATTGTTCTGTGAGTAAAAAATGACTGTGAGAGCCATGGAAAATAATTGGTCAGAGACATCTGGGAGCTCTGATTAAAAACTGCTTGGAAGTTTTTCTTCCTAAAAAATGAGCTTTTAGTGGCTTTAAATATATTTTAGTCTTTTGGGAGATGCTTGCACACTTCTCATTCCTTATTAGTGCAACTCCTCCAGGACAGAGGAATAGATGCAGAGAAATATATTTGTTGAATGAAAATTCAGAACTGGATCAGGAATCTACACTTATGTGGATGGATTTTGTTTAATTAAAACATGCTTAGTAAATCTTTATTAAGCAACATGCACTGTTACTCTATGTAAAATATTCAATTTATTTATTTTCATTTAGTCACTTTTTTTATTTGAACAAAAATGTACTTCCTACAAGCAATTATTATATATATATATATATATATATATATATATATATAATAATTTTTTTTATTTTTTTTTTATTTTGTATTGTCTACAAAAATATGCTTTTTGTAGTTTATTTATTATTTTTAAATGTAAACTTTATTTAAACTAACTATACTTTTTAATGATTTATTAAATTGTTTTTTTATTTTTAAATACATCATTTATGTATTATATTCATAGCTTAATTATAGCTTAAGCTGTAATTTATTTATTTTTAAATGTAAGAGTTATGTAATTGTGTTGAACAGAAAATTGAATAGCTATATATTTTTTTCCCTTTCCCTTGTTTTCCCTTTAAATTGAAATACATGGTTTATTTATATGAATTTTGAATGTTGTTATTGACAAAAAAAATACATGGTATATATATATATATATATATATATATATATATATAATTTTTTTTTTTTCAATACATGGTTATTTATTTTAATTTTGATTTTTCAGACAAAAATCTGTATTTAATATTTATTTATTCAGTTTATGTTCTAACAGTCTCTGTTACTAACTATAAATATTTTTTAATTGACATTTATTTAAATTAACATTACTTTTCATATTGTGTTGAACAAAATGGCTAAATAATATGTTTTAATATGACATTGTCAACAGAATTTTGTAGTTTCATTTTATTTTTAACATTTAACAACTTGTAAACTAGCTATACATGAATTAGTTAATTTTAAAGTTTCTCTATGTTTTAATTCTGTGTGAGATGACAGCGGTAGCAACAGAGTTCTGCTCTCATCACAAGTTTTTCTGTGTGTTTTCACAGACGCGGAGGAGACATCATGGTGATCGAGGTGCAGCAGCAGGCGGGCTCGCTCAGGGGTCGAGTGATCGCTGTGTTGACAGCGCCTGGAGTGTCCGAGTATGGGTACGTTTGTCAGCGGCCAGTCACACTCAAACACGCACATTAACAACCACAGTGTCCGCATACACCATTCCACACTGTTCAAGACACCGATCGCCTGTAGCAAACCAAAATCAGTGATGGATGTAGCGCTCTGCTGCCATAAACAAGCCCAGACAGATTCTGTAGACGACTTCTGCATTGATTTTTGAGGAGAAAAAACTCTCAAAGCACACTTTCTGCAAGACAAAAAACAATCAAACTTTAATTTGGAAAATATTTAAATCCACATGTATTTGCGCTGATTAAATGGATTAATCTAAAATCTAAAATCTGAAAACAGATGGTTAAATGTCTCATCAGGGTCAAATTAATTGCTCTGATCCCTCAGGACACAGATTTTTAAGCATTTTGATTTTTATTTGGACATCAGTGTGGCCACATATATATATTTTTTTATTTTTTAAATATATAGCTTATTAATATAATTTTTTCATATTGCATATTCCATTGAGCAATTGAAAAATTCAATAGCTATACATAATATTTATTTGTTTTAATTTTTTACATTGCTTTTAAAGTACAGTATTTATGTATTTTATTATTTATTTTATTTATATATTTTAAAAAAATATTATATATGTGTACACGCACAGACATAACTTATATCAGTACTTTTTGTATTTTATTTTATTTATATATTATAAATAAATATATATTGTGTACACAATCATTTATTATTTATTTATATTTTCTAAATAAATGTTATGTGTACACACGTACATATTATTTATTTACATATCTTAATTTCATTTTTACATTGCTTCTGAACTACTGTATTTTATGTATTTTATTACTTTTTGATTTTATCTATATTATACAATTATATGCATACACACATACATATTTATTTTTTTAATTTTTAACATTGCTTTTAAACTACTGTATTTTATTTATGCATTTTATTTATTTTATATATTATAAATAAATATTATATAATGTGTACACACATAGTATTTAATTATTTAAATTGTATTTTTTAACATTGCTTTTAAACAGCTGTATTTCATTTATTTATTAGTTTTATTTATTTTAAATATATATTATGTATGTGTATTTATTTATTTATTAATATTTTATTTTTTAACATTGCTTTTAAACTATCATATTTATGTATTATATTATTTCTATATTATAAATAATATAATATAAAAAAAGTATATGTATTTTATTTATTTGAATTTCATTTTTAACATTGCTTTTAAACTACCGCATTTACTTTATTTTATAAATATTATATGTGTATACACATAAAAAATCTGTTTTAAATATATTATTTATTTTTAATTTTGTAATTGTCAAATAGAAACTTTACCAGCTACACATAATTATTTAATATAATTTTTATTTTAACATAACTTTTAAACTAGCTAATTTATATTTATTTTTATAATTGTAATTTATTATAATTTTTAAAAAATATATTTATTTTAAATTGTATTGAACAAAACTTTAATCTGCAATACAAGATTTTATTTATTTATACATTTGTATACAGTACCACACAGGTAAAACATGACTAACTAGTAAAAAGGAGCATGTATGCATGTGTCAGATCTGCACCTGTGTATCTCCTCTGGAAGCCTCCTTTCTCCTTGTTCCTCACCTTCTCCTGGTTTAATTAGAGAATTGATGTGTCCTTCATCATGACAGTGTTTGATCACTTTCCAGGCCACGGGCTGAAGGACAAAACAGTGAGAAAACAAGGAAACCATCAATTACAAAATCGAGAAGCAGCCAGAATGATAAAAACGCACCGGTGTTTCATAAATAATTCAATTAGTCTTAATAACCACAACCTTTTTGAAGAAAAAAAGAACGTCTACAAGCTTCATCACTAGGTTTTTGTAGGTTTTCAGAGAGAGCTTTAGCTTAAGGTGAGACACTGCAGCTGAATAAGATTAAAAACATTAACTAATAGCTATCGCCTTACTCAGTTGATTAATTACATTGATAATTGCAAAAAATTTTGTATTACAGGTTTTTGAAAATGTTAGGTTTAAATATGCAAATAAGGCATTCTTTAATTAGATATGCACTAATTTGAATAAACTTCTAGTGTAAAAAAATCAAAACACTGGATGAAGTCCGTTTCAGAAGTCTTGTTTAATTTTTAATATTAAGAATCAAATGTTTTTTATTTTGGGTATGTAATTTTTGTTACTCCATCATTCAGAAAATACTTAGAACAGACAGAAAACAATACATTTTCACAATTTTGGGGGGAATAAAATGTTGTATATAATAGAGCAAATTATAAATGTGACCCTGGACCACAAAACCAGTCATAAGGGTCATTTTTATGAAATTGAGATTTATACATCATCTGAAAGCTGAATAAATAAGCTTTCCATTGATGTATGGTTTGTTAGGGAAATCTGTTAGGACAATATTTGGCCGAGATACAACTATTTGAAAATCTGAGGGTGCCAAAAAATTCAAATACTGAGAAAATTTGTCCAAATTAAGTTGTTAGCAATGCATATTACCGAACAAAAATGAAGTTTTGATATATTTACAATATGAAATTTACAAAATGTCTTCATGGAACATGATCTTTACTTAATACCCTAATGATTTTTGACATTAAAGAAAAACCAATAATTTTGACTCATCCAGTGTATTTTGGGCTATTGCTACAAATATACCTGTGATACTGATGACTAGTTTTGTGGTCCAGGGTCACATATGAACAAATCCCTCTGTAAAAACCTTCAGGATATAAACAGGAATAAAAATGTAAAGTTTGGTGTGTGTAAGTGCTACTGAAGTGGAAATTTATGGCTCAGCGTAGGAGGAAAAAAAAAAACTCACATATTGTTTTTTTCAGTGGCTCTTTTGAAAACATGCACTCACCAAAAAAAAAAAATGTCTCTTTGGTGAAAAAAGGTTCCCGACCCCTGTTTTAGGTGTTTTCTGTCCACTAGTCTGAAAAAAACACTTTATGAAAAACCAAAAAGCCCAAAACCTCAAACTTGACAGGTGCATGAAAAAACTGTGTTTTTGCCTGCAGTGTCTCCCCTTAAGTTAGCGTTGTTATAAAACGTTTATCATAAGCTAGTCTCCGTCCCTGTCGGCCTGCCGTTGGCTCTCGGCGTAAACACACATTCATCGCACAGTCGAGGCTTTCAGGCCTCGTAAACTGCTCCTCTATGATAGTTCTGCGAAGAGTTCGCCGCTCGGGTTATTTTCAGCGAAAGCTCTCGCTCACTCTTCCTCTCGTCCGTCTCTCAGGACTCTGGCGGAGGCGGCGCTCGTCGCAAAGGACACCGTTGTGTGCGGCTTCCGTAAAGAAAACATGGCCTGGTGCCTGGCTGTCTGGCGGAGCTGGGGAGCCCGCGAACTCGAGCTCTTCTACCAGGGATACGAGGAGCTCGGCCGCTTGGAGAGCAGTCTGAGGAAAAGGAGGTAGCTGTGTAAACGCACGTATGTGTGTGACGGAGAATCGACGCACTGTGCGGCACACACAGATACAGGTGTTGAACGTGGTTACGGGACCAACGGGAGGGAATACACACACACACATACATACACATAGACATATGGACTGTTGCTTTAGGAAATATAATACTGCACTCAGCCACATATACATTTCATATATATATATATATATATATATAAATATGTATATACACAAACAGATTGAATGCCACACACGCTGGATGCATAAACATGTATACTGAGCCCCTGATATATAGTGCATTTACATTCATGTACCCAGAATGCATTTGAATTCACAAAACGCAGGGGTTTTGCATTCATGAACTTGTGTGTGTGTGCGTGTGTGTGAATGCCAAGAAAGAGATTTATGAGGTGTGATGCTGGTTATCTGAGTTGATCAACGTCGTCTCAAGTTAACCAGCAAACTAGACGTGCCTTTGGATGAAAGACGTGCTGTTGTAGAAGTGACATGCAATAAGATAAGAACCAATGAAACGGCAGGACTCGTGAAGCTCCGCCTACTCTGTGAGATCATAATAGAGTGGAATAGTTTCTGGATGCTTTTTCAGCAGCATTAGTTATGGAAGTATTTTTCCCATTCATTTTTTTTCCCATAGGGATTTTAAATGGTTTTTGAAGCTAATAATAATAATAAAACATTTGATTAAGTTTTTATACATTCAAACAATGCCTGCGAATGTGATATGCTTTATTGTAGTTAACAAATAACAGATTGTGTTAAAATTACATATGTAACCCTGGACCTCAAAACCGCACATAAATGTGGATTTTTTTTAAATTAAGATTTATACATAATCTGAAAGCTGAATAAATAAGATTTTCATTGATGTGTGGTTTGGACAATATTTGGCCGAGATGCAACTGTTTGAAAATCTGAAATCTGAGGGTGCAAAAAAATCTAAATATTGAGAAAATTGCCTTTAAAGCCATTCAAATGAAGTTCTTTGCTATGCATATTACTTATCAAAACTTACTTAAATATTTATTAAATATCTTTATGGAACATGATCTTTACTTCATATCCTAATGATTTTTGGCATAAAAGAAAAAAAACTATAGTTTTGATGTATTTTTGCTATTGCTACAAATATACTGGCTTTGTGGTCCAGGGTCACATATTTATATAATTACATATAAAATATTATATAAATCTGCAGTTGTTCACCAACATAAATGCTAATTGGTTTAACATTTTAAAGCAAAGAAAAACAACGACCTTAACATTTTTGTATAGTTTCATGGCTGGTAAAAAATGTTTAAGGTATTTGTTCTCATTTCTGACCATAGGCGTTTGCAAAAAAATTAATAAAACATTTTTATTAAAAACAAATATATATTTAAATATTTAGTTCAAATATTTTAAATTTGCCTGAGGTCAGTCTCTGAATCATGGGTAATGTAGTTTTTCCACCAGGAATTCCAAAAAGTCAGAAATGTGAAATCTAAACTTTCCAAAGGAAAAAAAATTTAATTCTGAATAAAAAAAAACACACTTATGAGATGTAACCTTAAAATTCTGAGGGGGAAAAAGTGAGAATTCTGAGATGTAAACTTGGAATTATGAAATAAAATAAAATTCTTGGAATTCTGAGTTTACATCTTGCAATTATTTTCTCAGAACTCTAAGGTCAGAATTGCAAGAAATAAATGTGGAATTCTGAGAAGAAAAAAACACTTGTGAGACGTAAACTTGAACTTCTGAGGTGAAATTAATTAAATATAAAATTGCAAGATTTAAATGAGAAAGAAGAAAATAACTATTTTTATTGATTTTTTACTTTGCCTGATGCCAGTCTCTGCTGAATCATGGGTAATAGTTTTTTGTCAGGAATTCCACTGTTATGATCATTGGAAAAAAAAAAGTGTAGTTCAATGTAGGTCTGTTTTTAATGGTTTATAAGTTATCAAAAACCAGTTTCTCTATGGAGAAAATGAATGGGATTTTTACTGCTGTTGTGCTCTGTAGGGCACAGGTTGAAGTTTACTGTGAATCTCAGCGGTTCTGTACCGAGTGGAATACTAGCATACTCAATACTTGCAGCAGTAGTATGCTGCATTTGTCACATGACCTTGTTTAACGCATTGCATGTTTAACTCAAGTGTGTGGCATCTGTCAGTCTTTGAAAGGCATTTTAAACAAATGTAAATCTTTTTCACTGTCTGATTAAATAATGAGTCTGGATGATATTAAAGTCACACTGGAAATGAAGAGTCAAGTGAAACACATTGCATTGTGGGATGCAGCGTTTCACAGTGTTATTTTGCTCATTTTGGGAAATGAGGAAGGTTGTACTGTCTGTTACACATGCTGAAGTAGTATGCTTTTATGCCACTCTGAGTCAGACTGATATGAATCTGATTTATAAGGAATCCAGAGGGTTTGATCTGATTGTGTTGTGTTTTGAGAACACCAGCATGCTGACATTTTGCTGTTGTAAATACTATGAGTGTTTCATCTCTATAGAATGAATGTTATTTATTATAGACTGTTTAAATTTCATGCTGCATGTGTGAAAAGTTGTTTCTGAACTGTAAATATGCTGAACAGAACATAAAAATAAATCAACTGTTTTTTTTTAATAAAGAGACTGTGTGCAACTGACGCATTAGTGCTGCTTTGACCTGAAGAACACATTCCTAAACTACAAACAAGCATTTGAATTTAAACACAAACATTTGCATTTGCAATAAAAGAGTCTTGTGTTTTATTATAAAGCCTATTTCCACTTGAGAATAAAAAAAATCTATTTTTTTATCTAATTATATGGGAGGGGGACAAAATATAAGAAAAAAAAGATAAACTTAGTTTTAGATGTGAACTTGCACTTCTGAGAAGAAAAGTGTAAACTGGGATATAAACTTGCATATGTGAGAAAGAAAAGTTTGGATTGTGAGAGAAAAGTCACAGTTACCTTTTTTATTCCACGGCGGAGAAAAAAACAATTGTGAGATGTCAACACGGATATAAGATATAAACTCGGAATTCTGGGGGGGGATTGCAAGATGTAAACTATGTAAACTTGGAATAAAAAAAGTCTGAATTCCAAGATATAAACTTGTAATTCAAAAGCGGAAAAAAATGGGAATTGCAAAATATAAACTTGGAGTTCTAAAGGGGAAAAAGAATTCCAAGATATCAGAGTTGGGGTACTCAGACTCGAGTCCGGTCTTGAGTACAATTTTTAGCGGCCTCGGATGCATTTTTACTTGGACTCAAGATTTTCGGACTCTGAAAATATTGCAGAGTCCATCTGAGTCCAGGGACAGTTGACGTAAATGTAATTGACTCATTATTACGAATGTGACATTCAGTATTCAAACGTGTATTTAAGTCTTGCCAGTGCATGAAAGCTGGTGGTTTTCTGTGCATACACACACAAAGCGTGCTCAACGAAAACGTCTCTCAGTCAGCATGCGAATGCTGAATTTAAGTTCTCTTTCACATGTTATTGCTACACACTTACATGAAAAGTTATGTCAAAATGCTCCGTCTTGAAGAGTACTCATGTAAATGCAGTCAGTTTTGTCTTGAGTGAACTTGAACAGTTGGGAGAAATACAGATGTGCCAAAATATTTGATCTGTGTGTCCGGTCTTAAAGCGAAAGCACCGTCATAAACAACAAAAGAAAAAGAGCGAAACCTGCTATGATTACTTATAAAACATAAATTTGATTTAAACATAGGGGACATATTATATTAGCCCTGCAGCATGAAATATTATAACCTACCTACAACATTTTACATTTACCTATTTTCTCTCACAATTCTGACTTTTTTTTAATGTGTCATATTTCAGACTTTCATAACTCAATTTAACTGAACAATATAAGGTTTATGAGTTCTGAGGGGGGGAAAAGACAGAATTGTGGGATATAAACAAGATTAAGCTTATTGTGGAATTTAAACTCGGTATAAAAATGAATTTTAAGTGAGGAGAAAAGAGAAAATTATGCGTTGATTTTTCGTATCAGAATTGCGAAAAAAAAAATCTAAATTTGGAAATATAAACTCAAATTTACTTTTTTTTTGCATGGCTTCCATAGACTTTCACTTGAAAACTGTAATTTTCTGCCACCAGATAGGCTCCACTCACAAAATCTTCATTATTGTTTGCAAACACCATATTGGTCTGTTATTTTTTTTTTTTACAAATTATTAACTATAAATGAATTAAAAAATAAAACAGTTGTGAGTTGGCTGGTTGAGTTATGGAAAGAACGTAGGGCTCATTTTCATCCAAGGAAAAAAAAAAAATAATAATAATAATACGGTCTAGCCATTTATCAAAAATAAAATAAAACAATTATCAAAAAACAAAACACACAGTCACAATCAAAGATACGAGGTGCATTTTTTGCTCTTTAGGTCCCATTCACCAAGCTACCTACCCACCCCCCAGCCCCACCATTGAATGAATACATTCACTATAGAACAACAAATAAAGTCAAGTCCTGCTCTATATTTTTTTACATTCTAAAAGCTGCTTCACTCTGAAATATGTCACAATACATAAATCAAGTCAGCCATAACTCCTTCCACATGACTTTTAGTTTGCTAAGCAGAGCGGGACACTAATTATGAGATGGTATGAAATCAAAAATCAAAATGGCAAAATGCAATAGAAGTTTGCCTTGGTAAAATTTAAGTTGACATTGTGTTTTTCTAGTTGTGAAGCTTAAAACAATGTTAAGATACTGACAAACAGTAGTGTTTCATTGGACTCAGACTTGAGACCGACTCTGCCTATTTTGGACTCGACTGGTTAAAGACTCGGACTCGACTTAGGTGGACTCGAACCTAACACTACAAGATATAAACTTGGAATTCTGGAGGAAAAAAACACAAGATGTAAACAACGAATTCAAAAGTGAAAAAAAAAAAAAAATAGGAATTGTAAAATATAAGTTTTGAGGGGGAAAAAAGAATTGCAAGATGTAAACTTGGAATTCCAAAAAAGGTCAGAATTCTAAGATATAAACCTGGAATTCTGGAGACAAAAAAATTCAAGATGTAAACGACAAATTCAAAAGTGGAAAAAAAAAATAAATAAATAATAGAATTTGCACAATTTAAACTTGGAGTTCTGAGGGGGAAAAAAGAATTGCAAGATGTAAACTTGGAATTGCAAAAAAAAAAAATAATTAAAAAAAAAAGTCATAATTGCAAGATATAAACTCAGAATTCTGGAGACAACTGCAAGATGTAAACTTTGAATTCAAAAGTGAAGGAATTGTATATGAATTTGTCATTTCAAGGGGAAAAAAGTCATAATTCCAAGATCTAAAGTATGAGGGGGAAAAAAAGAATTGTGAGATGTAAATTTTGAATAATATATATAATTTATATATTATTCTGTGGCAAACAGGCTTCCATATTCTATAAATGTTCATGGCTGCTTGTTTTTATTAATGCAATGCAACATATTTGCTTTATAATCTCTAGAAAAACCTTTTTTCATTCTCCAGAGAACCTTTCAGTGAACAGTTCTCCAAAGAACCTTTTTTTCTTAGTATGAAGAACATTTGAAAAGTCTAAAGAACTTTTTTCCACTATAAAGAATCTTTTGTGGAATGGAAAGATTCCATGGATGTTAAAGGTTCATCATGGAACCAGACTCCAATAAAGACGCTTTATTTTAAAGTCAATCATAAAGATGCTACGTGAGCTACAGCTTTCAAATTATATGTAGATGTTTTCAAAGACGACAAAATGTTTGAATGTGCCAAGACTTGCAGTGCTGAGGTTACAGTTGCTTTTGCCTGCTGGCGTTACATTACAACATAAACATCTCTGGAAATTACTCATGTAGTAAAACAGCCCTGAGCTTTTTACAAGCTACACTTTTATGGCACATTCTCACATTGGCACGCATTATTAGCAGCATGCGTGTGTATGTGTTTATTCACATGAGATGGAAAGGACACACATACATGATGTTCGCATGTCTGTGATGACATATTTAGACATTTGCCCCTCTGAAGTGCAGCAGAACAAGTTCACACAGAGATCATGGATTTAAATTTACTCACTGTGTTCCTGCTGCTCCTGTGATGATGATGATGATGATGATGATAACAGGACTCACAAACACACACCTGGAGGTCCTTCAGGAACTGAAATTACAGCAATTGCAGCCTGCTGACAGAACAGAGCGTCTTGTAAGGGAAAACTCACTTTGGTGACTTTTATCACATTCTCACTTTACCTCATATAAATCTCTGAAGCCTTTAGATATGATCATGTCTGAGACAGATTTAGCAGTATAATTACATTACTGCATTTTATACACTACAGTTAAAAGATTTATGTTTTTTAAAAAGTCTCCTTTGCTCAAGGCTGCATTTCTTTGATGAAAAATACAGTAAAATGTGTAAAATTATGAAACAGTATTGCAATTTAAAATAACTGCTTTCTATCTGAATATAATTTAAAATGTAATTTATTCCTGTGATACAAAGCTGAATTTTCAGCATCATTACTGCAGTCTTCAGTGTCACATGATTCTTCAGAAATCATTCTAATATGCTGATTTGCTGCTATCAATTTTGCAGTTGCGCTGCGTTTCTTTTTTCCTTCTAGGATTATCTGATGAATGGAAAGTTCAAAGGAAACTGACGTGTTGCAATCTTTCACATGACAAACAAAGGCATCACTTATGACACAGATGTAAAACCTGTCGTAACTTGAGACTTAAGGCTACAACCTTTGAATGAGTTTTATGGTGGAGAGGATGACTAACACTGAATAAATTCAAACCGTTCCTCAAAAAAAAAAAAAGCGAACGTCAAATAGCTTACGAAATTAATATGAAATACAGTGGAAGAGTCATAAGAACTACTTTAATGATGCATTTCAATTTAGATTTTAGCCAAAGCTCAAGGATATGAGTAAATTAATTTTGAAGGTAACCCTTAAAGTGTGTAAAGCAATATTAAACACAGAATTTCTACAGAATTGGTTCAAAGTCAAGAGTTGGAAACATCTTGAAAAAAAAAAAGGTCTTTTAAAACAAATTTTATGTATGCACATTGTATAATATCCAAGGTGCACATTTCTGTTTGTGCAGTTAATTCTCATATTGTATTTTCAGAAAGCTTTTGAATATTTGTCCTCTCCCCAAATTTGTCACGACTGAAACACAGTAATATATAATGTAATAAGAAGGGTTAACTGGCCTATTAAGATTTTGCTTACATCTTTTTTTATACTTTATTAAAAAGTTTTAATTACAATTTTAACAGTATTTTAAATGTAATTTATGAGATTTGTTGTATTTTGAACCCGATTTTTCTTTGTAAAAGGCAAAACATGTATCATACTGTTTTCAAACTTATTGATTCATTAGTTTAAATATATACATTGAAACCAAACACTAACTTAGTTGATAATTCAGCATACTTTTATTTTGGACAAAACATCCCGTTTCAGTAGTGACTTCATGATATTTGGGTAGCAACCTCCTCATCACATTACAGAATTTGAACTTTCATACTCAAACACTACAAAAACACTAAAATTCTGTTTATTTCCCCCAAATAAAGAATTATGTGTTGTCTTTTCACCAATCCAGAAAACATAATTCAACACTCATGGGTTTAGAGATCAGAACAACTTCAAACACTGCAATGTTTCTCTCCTTCTCCACGCTCTCTCTGCCATTTTTGTTGTCCTAGAAGCCAGTGAACACGCATCAATCAGGGCCTGGACAGCAGGCACAGGTGGATGAGTGGATATGATCACCCTTGGCCTATCAGGCACAGATACGCAAAAAGACAGGAGGGAGAAAGAGAGAAAAAAAAAACATAAAACAAAATACAAGCACCAATAACACTTATATAATAAAAACAAAAACTAATACGTCATTAGACGTAACATCATAAACGTGCTGTTTTTATGTTAATGTGAGAAACTAGAGCACATATGGCCATTTGTAACTTGAATGTGCAAGGCTTCTGGTCAGGGTTGCCAGGTTTTCACAGCAAAACCCATCAAATTGTTATTCAAAACTAGCCCAATCGGATTTCAAATGGGTTCCCGATAGGGATGCGTGGTATACCGGTAATGGAAAAATACAGGCATATATTTTATTTAAAATGGTTAGACACTATAATTTTGATCAATTAAAAATAAAAATAAAAAATCCGTAAAATTTACAGTAGAAAACTGGCAGCTGTGGTTGC
Source organism: Cirrhinus molitorella (assembly GCA_033026305.1). Lineage (NCBI taxonomy): Eukaryota > Metazoa > Chordata > Actinopteri > Cypriniformes > Cyprinidae > Cirrhinus > Cirrhinus molitorella. Next base: position 6,667,645 of record CM065118.1, on the reverse strand, counting down.
CAAAATTTGTTCGGTAGCAACGTTTTACAGTTAATGGTTTTCAGTTAAATTTACAAGTAAATACCGTAATTTCATTAACTGTAAAGTACCAACCTACTGAAGTACTGAAATCTGTTTTATACCCTTGTAGTACACTGATGAGAAAGTCACATGATAATCTAAAGCCCATCACAAGCAGCATTTAAATATTAACACATATAGAAGGTGCACAGTGTCATTCACACAAACACTAAACACCATCATAATAACACACATGAAACTGAAATAATGCAATAAACATTCATTTAACAACATTAGATGTAGCAAACCTGCTAAGAAAAAACTAAGAAGAAAGAGTTATATACCTAACAGTATTAAAGCACTTATTAATTTAAGTCCATAATTAGCTATAAATGATAAATGAACTAATACATGTTTAGCTTTTTAACATTACTTACTAAATTGTTTTCAATTCACTTACCTTTTGAGGATGGTTATTTGTCACCTATTGGTATCAATACCAAGGTATTACATTCTGGTATTGTACCGAAGCCAAAATTATGCTATTGAGCCATCCCTAGTCTCCGGTTAAAAAAAAAAAAAATGTCCCAATGGGTGAAATATTCGTTTTTTGGCAGGGTTCTCCTGGAAATAATTACGTAAATATCACATTATTGGGGTCACTTCAACCCACGGACATGAAAAACAACTCGCGGCAACAGTGTTGAAGTAGACCAATTTCACAGAAAAAAACGTGGACTTGGCAACTGTTCTTCCGGTACTTTACCTGTATAAAAACACCACATTATGCTGTTTGATTTGCAAACTGGGATTTATCATCATTTTAACTTATTATAATTACCTTTACATGCTGGTTTGTAGCACAAATAGTTGTACTCTTTACTGCAGTTTCATAGTTGTTTACTAATGTAAGAGTAGTATTTGACAGTTTTGTACGCCGATTCAAAGTTGGCCTCATCTGATGGCTTTAATCAAGACCAGTTACTGGGATTAACACAGCACCAGTTTATGGGAAAATACTTGGAACATTATACAATAATCTGGACAGCATCTGATCTGATCTGATCAGAGAGGAGAGGGACTTTCCTGCATATGCAGCCCGATTTTTTGTAAACACGCCGCTGGAACCGGAGCCAGAGGTTTAGTCAACACTGAACATGGTGGCCTAGAAATTTCAAGCTGGATGAATGTTCCTCTGTGGCGCGCCGGGCCTCTGTTTTCTTTCGCGTGATGGGAATTAGTTTAGTATGATCTATTGGATTAACTCTACAAACTTCAGCACCCCCAGGACAACCATTTCTATTTTAGGGAAGGTTTGATACAAGACAGAGGGCAGAAACGGGTCGAGAGGATTGTTTGAAGGGTCACGGGAGGATGTAAGTGCTGTATTTTTGAATGTCAATCACCCACCATGATACTTTACTTATATTGTGTTGATGTGAGATGTTTTGTTGAAGCAGCAGCTGAAGAACTGATGGAAGCTGCAGTAATGCCAATCTGAGAGTCTGAGGAAAACATTTCAGGATTTCGCTCTATATAATGGACTTCTATGGTGCCCCCAAGATTGAACTTCCAAAATGCAGTTTAAATGCAGCTTCAAAGGGCTCTAAATGATCCCAGCCAATGAAGAAGGGTCTTATCTAGCAAAACGATCGTTATTTTCGAAACAAATTGACAATTTATATACTTTTTAACCTCAATGCTCATCTTGTCTCGTCTCTGCGATGCGCATGCGTAGTCTGTGTGATCTGGGTCAATACAGTTAGGGTATGTCAAAAAACTCCCATCTCGTTTTCGTCTTCAACTTCAAAATCGGCCTACAACGCTGCTTTACCTTTTTTTATAAAGGGCATTTAATCATCTTTGTATGTTCACTTTGTAAACACTGTGTTGGTGTTTCTTCAGCGCTGTAGGGCGATTTTGAAGTTGGGGAAGAAAACGAGACATACCCTAACTGTATTAACCCGGATGACACAGACTACACATGTGCATCGCAGAGACGAGACAAGACGAGCATTTGAGGTTAAAAAGTATATAAACTGTCAATTTGTTTAGAAAGTAACTAGATAAAGTTTCGCTAGATAAGACACTACTTCCTCGGCTGGGATCATTTAAAGCCCTTTGAAGCTGCATGTAAACTGCATTATGGAAGTTCAAACTTGGAGGCACTAGAGAAGTCCATTATATGGAGAGAAATCTGGAAATGTTTTCCTTAAAAAACATCTTGGATGGCAAGGGGGTGAGCACATTATCTGTACAATTTATTTCTGAAAGTGAACTAATCCTTTAAACATCTATTAGCAATTTGCTAATGCATTTCTGTTCATAAAAGGTCAAGATTTGAGATGAAGACCCCGAAAAGCTTTGTGCACATCAGTGTGAAGCTCAACAAGCTTTTGAGGTATATTTAATTTTATTTTAGATTTTTTTTTATACACTAGCAGTCAAACATTTTTGAACAGTAAGATTTTAATGTTTTTTTTTTTTTTTTTAAGTTTTTACTGCTCACCAAGCTTGCATTTATTTGATCCAAAGTACGGTAAAACAGTATGTTTTTTCTGTTTGAATAGAATTTAAAATGTAATTTATTCTGTAATGCAAAGCTGAATTTTCAGCATCATTACACCAGTCTTCAGTTTCACATGATTTCCTGCTCAAGAAACAAGTAATTGTTGAGAATATTTTTTTCAGGATTCTTTGATGAATAGAAAGATCCAAAGATCAGCATTTATCTGAAATAAAAAGCTTTTGTAACATTATATTCATCAGTATATATTATTTTTAATAGAATTATATATTTTTTAATAGAATTATATAAGTTTTGTATTTTTTTATATTTAATTTAGCAAGGATGCTTTACATTTATCATTTATGATAATAAATACATTTAAAATGTAAAAAAAAAGTTTCTATTTCAGATAACGGTGCTAAAAATGCAGCTGTGAAACTTTGTTCAAAGTTATTTTAAAAAGTAAAAATATTTCAAAATCTTTCTGTTTTTGCTGGATCAAACAGAAGAGAATTCTTTGAAAAACATTCAAAATGTACTGTTAAAAAACTTGTTAATGGTATAAAATGTAATTTTTACATGTCAGATATCACTTAAGTTCTGTGTCCTGTCTCTGTCAACATATGTTTTTTTTTTTCCCCTCAGTTTTATTCTCATTTGCATACTTATTTAGTTTTTTCATGCTGTACAGTTTTAGCTACAGGAACATTATTTGCATATTTTGTTAATAACATTAGTTGGACAAGTGCAGCATGTGTCCAAAATTGATCGTTTCACCACATAAATCCACACTGGTTGACTTTAAATGGACAAAAAATGTCAAAACAATATTATTATAATACATATTTCATATTTTTTATTGTTTGAAAAGTTTGGAGTCTTAAGATTATTTAAATGCTTTTGAAAGAAGTCTCTTTTGCTCACCAAGGCTGCATTCATCTGATTAAAAATACAGTAAAAACAGTAAAACTCTGAAATATTATTACAATTCTAAATACATATTTCCTATATTTGAAAATCTTTTAAAACGTTATTTATTTTCTGATGCAAAGCTGAATTTTTAAGCATCAATACTCCAGTCGTCAGTGTTACATGCTCCTTCAGAAATCATTCTAATATGCTGATTTGCTGCTCAAAAAACATTTCTGATTATTATCAATGTTAAAAAAGTTATTTTTTAACAGTTGTTTTTGCAAAAACTAAAATACCCTTATATTTTTAGGATTCTTTGATGAACAGAAAGTTCCAAAGAATCATTAGAAACATTAAACAGGGTTCCCACTCTAAGCCAAATGTCAAATTCCCTGACTTTTCCCTGACTTTCACTGATTAAAAAGCTGAATTTCCATGATCTATAATGAACGGATCCATCCATTTGCAAGCTTTATTTACTTGTTTACAAACGTTGTTAGTACAAAACTATGGAAGCCCGTTTCTGCCACTAAATGAAAAAAAAAGCTAAAGATAAAACTCGCAATTCTGACTTTTCTTGCAGTTGCGAGTTTGTATCTTGCAATTCTGACTTTTTTTTCTCAGAATTGTGAGATATAAGCTCATTTCTGAGGAGAAAAAATACTGATATATTCACAGAATTGCGAGTTTATATCACACAATTCTGAGAAAAAAGTCTTGAATTGCGAGTTTGTATAACGCAATTGTGAGAAAATAAGTCAGAATTGTGAGGTAAGTCGCAATAGCCGTTTTTATTTTTTATTTAGTGGCGGAAACTGGCTTTTTCTGTACTATTTCTACAGAAATTAATTTATGTTTTTTATGATTTCAGGGGTTAAACACTCTGAAGGATTTTCTCTTTGTAATCAAGTTCATCATTCAGTTTTTTTATTTCTTCAAATTTAGTTTTGCTTCTCTATCATCTACTTTTCACACCCAGTCTTTGAAGTGGACATTATGTAGCTCTTGAAATTTACATTTTCCAGGCATGTTTGCCTTAGTTATCAGGTACAGCCTGGTGCCTGTATTTGACGTAAGTGATTGCTAGTTGACGTGGGGGAAGGGAATAAAATGGTAAAACACAAATAGAAAAATTACATTTTGTTAAATGGAAACTAAATTGTAAAGCAACAAACAAAAATCCCTGATATTCCATGACTTGGACCAAAAAATATTAAATTCCCTGACTTTCAATGACTGGAATAGACCTTTTAAAATTCCATGATTTTCCAGAAATTCCATGACCTGTGGGAACCCTGATTAAATGTCACTTTTGATCAATTTAATGCATCCTTGCTGAATAAAAATCCATAACTTATGTTCCAACAACGGTTCTACACCTTTTGTGAAACAGAAAGGTTCTTCAGATATTAAAGGTTCTCTATGGAACCATTTAGAAAAAAAGGTTCTTCTATGGCATCAAGAGTGTAACCCATATTCCAAACCGTGAATCATTTTTCCTTTAGAATCATTTTAAGTCAGAAACAAGTGTTAAAGTAAACTGAGTCAGTTTACATTTTAATTTGACTTTAAGTGCAAAAAAGCAGTCAAATCCGATATCAGATTCTTAAATCAGTTCAAATTATGAATAATTCCGGTTCAAATCTCCCTCCAGCTACCGCAGCTAATAATGCTGACGTTTCCATCACCCCAAGTGACTGAGATTGAACGACATTTGATTTTCA
>CM065118.1:3347500-3610000 GCA_033026305.1 Cirrhinus molitorella | reverse complement strand
GCTTGACATCTACGTTTACAGTTCTCTGTTTTGAGCCACTTTTTTATCTGGTGCTTAAACAAACAACTCACTAATGAGCTGATTAATGATGGTTGAGTTAATAAGTGAAGACAGGTGATACTGGTTACTAAGAGCCAAAGGCGGTTTTAGCTTGGTGCCCTGGGCAAACCACCCCTTTCTGGCACCTCTAAATGAAATTCATTTGACATAAATTGTGTTATTTTGGAATGTTTGGAATGACACAAGGGTGAGGAATTAACCCTTTAACTTTCACCCTAAAAGGAACTTTTGAAAAAAAAAAAATAATTAAAATTAAATTCTTATTAGTAGACATCTGATAAATAGCCCTAATTTTTCAATTTATCTTTTTTAAAAAAAAAAACTCTACCGTACGGTTGAGATGTCAGTCCATGGTAAATCTTGATTTAAATTCAAAGAACTATTTCATGAGGAATTTTGCAATAATAAACATTCCATTAACTTTATTAGTATCTTGGATACATGTCTTAACACTCAGGGTCCACAAAGTTAAAAAAATATTTTTAAGTGTCTGTATAATATGTATAGCTGTATGGCAATATAAATGTTATATGTCTTTAACTGACATATCAACCGTGCGGTCACGCATGATTTGGCTAATTATTATAAATAAACATTGCTGCATTTCTCATATATTTTGCTATATTTCTGTTCATTGCCCTCTACCCTATTACAACAACTTTGTGGTTTCATCTTTACTTTCTTGGTTGCTTGTTTGACCCTATTATCTGATGACTGACCAGCACCAATCTCGCTTCTGTGTGACTGACTGAAGTTTGTAAACTGCTGCTGTCAATTGAAAACTGGAAATTTCCATCCCTCCATATAAACACAAGACACAGAGATGGGGCGGTACAGCTGTGAAAAGATTGCTCTCTCTCATCTCTTTCTTTTGATAGATTTATACCCTATCAAAGTTAGCTCAACCGCACGGTAGATATATCAGTTAAAGGGTTAATGAAAGCAAATATAAGAACTTAAATCAACCTCTAATGTATTGGTTATACTACAGTCACAAAATAAATGGACAGCCGTTTCTTCAACAAGACCACAAAATGATCAAGTTTCATCAACATATTCATCAAAATATTTACAGACAGATGGAATAAACCTGTTGCTCATATCTTTTAAGATGTTGCTATTGTTATAACATCATAACACACATGATATCGTCAAAATTGCAGATGATGTCCAGATTGCATTCATATTTCACACATTCAGACTATAGAGTATGTACTCTTTTAGCGTTTGTTGAGTAAGTACTTACTGAAATGATGTACCTACTTAAAGGCTATGTGGTTTCAAAGCAGCCTCTGTAATTATTATTATTTTTTTTAGAATTAATTTCTTTGTGTAAATTCTCATTTAGTTTTGTTTCATACTCCTGCTGTTTACTGTATGTTTTAGTTCATTTAGAAAACATGAATATGTTTGCATGAAAACACATCCTCGTTCATTTACTTATGTCCACACAATGTATAGACGTTCAGAATGGAGTATATTTACATCTCTGACGTGAAACAGAAGGATAAACAGTGAGTGTTACTGTTCTAGTCCAGTGGGTCTGAACCTTTTTTTAGCCTCTTTTGCACAGCAATCCTGGTAAATTGCCGTAAAATTACCTGTATGACTTTACTGGCAAATGCTACACGTTCTCACTCCCAAGTCGTCACATACTGACACTTGGTCAGGACCCCTTGGTGTCACATTTTGACACACAGGGTACCCCTTCAGTGTCATTTTTTTGACATACAGGGTCCTCTACTGCTTTAAATAAGAAACCCTTGACTTCAATAAATTGAATGCGAAAGGCACTGGGAATGGTATCGTCATTAAATTATATATTGGATAATAATATTGCCATTATTACATATATATATTGGGGTGTTATTTTTCAATGCAAACAGTCAGTTTTATTTATCTTACACTATTTACACGTTTATGAGCACTTAACCCAACCCCTGCCCCTAAACCTAACCATTTGGTAATAAAACACAGATATAAATTCTATTGGCTCTTGTGTGTCTCATGACCAATTGCGTCATGCTAATGTTTTACTCTCTTTTTCGCCTAAAGATATCGTATGGCTTCAGAAGACTTGGAATGCAACACGGCTTGTTTGTAATGCTTTTATACTGCTTGTTTATGGTCAGTTTTTGAAATAAATTCCAGTGCCTGTATGAAACACAGGCAAATATATATGCATGCAAACCATTAAAAAAAAAAAAATATATATATATATATATATATATATATATATATACACTACCGTTCAAAAGTTTGGGGTCAGTAAGACTTGCAATTTTTTTTAGTGAAGTCAAGGCTGCATTTATTTTATCAAAAATACAGAAAATAAACTGTAATATAACAAAATGTTATTAGAATAGAAAATAATGGTTTTTATTTTCATATACTTTAAAATATAATTTATTCCTGTGATGCAGTGCTGATTTTTCATCAGCTGTTACTCAGTTTCCCAGGCTTAAGTGTCACATGATCTCTCAGAAATCATTCTGATATTCTGAATTATTAGTAGAATTATCTTATCTTTTCTAGCAATGTAAATCTATTATGTCACTTTTTATTAATGTAACAATTTATTCATTTCTTTCAAAAAAAAAAAAAAAAAAAAAAAGAATGAATAAACATTTACTGACCCCAAACTTTTGAACGGTAGTGTATATATATAAAAAAATAAATACAATAAATAAAATAAACAAATAAATAAATAAATAAAATAAAAAAATAAAGCAGTGGAGCTTTGTAAACAGCTCAGAGTAATGATGTCATCTCCATAATCAATTTTTTTTTTTTTTTGGACCAAAGCAGACTTCATTAGTCAGCACATTCTATGTGATTATGCGGGCAATCTTTATTCTGTCCACACACAGCATCATTCCAGCATTTTACTGGTAATGTTAACTGCCCTCACTGGTAAATTGCCAGAATGAATAAAGCCCACTGTCCGGATGCGAAGTGCATCCCAAGCTGTTGCAGTGTTGTAGACACGATGTAGGGCAAATGTCAAACCAAATGTAAGAATTCAGGAAAATAAAGCAACCTCAATAGAATGGTACCAAAGAGGCTGTTACAGCAAATACAGTAGTATACAGCAATCTTAAACAATACAGTGAGTCTCTGTATGTGTGCTCTGACGTCACAGAAAATTCCCATAATGCAAAGGGTACTACAGTTATTTACTGTAAAGGGAATTTGCAGAATTATACTAGGTGATATATAGTAAATAACTGTACGAATTACAGAAATGTCTAACAGTGTACCCACATGTCGTTGTATTTCTGACAGTTTCTTTTTTGCTGTGGTGCTTGATTTGACATGTGCCACAATTCTCTGTGCTCTGGTGCAAATGTCATCAAGGTCCGATGTTTGTGACAGTGACTTTTTTTTGACCAGATTTCTCACTTTGTTTCTGATTCCCCACTCATAGTTGACAGCTGGACCTCTTCTGTAATGAAGTGGCAGGTCACTGGCAGGTACGCGTCCATATTTACTGAGGTCTACATATCTGCTGTTAAGGCCTTTGGTGACCTTGTGTTTTTCTGCCAATATTTGTTTCAGGGCCTTCCTTCCTGGGATTGTGTACATGGGATCCAGGATGTAGACAAAGGCCATAAAGCCTTAATTTTCCACCACAGACAGGGGCTGTGCATCCATTAAGCAAGGCCTCATTCAGCTGTTGCTTCCTGGACACTAATGAAACCAAAAGAAATAGGTTAACATATTGTATTGCATTTAATTTGATTGTATTTTAATACAATAACAGATGTAGAAGCTTGAAGTAAAACGAGTTGATTTTTGTCATTATGAAAGACTCGGCCCGTATTCACAAAACATTTTATCTTACCACTAAAAATTATCTTAAATAGCAGTAGGAGTTTTCTCTTAAAACCTATTCACATAGCAGCTGAGACAAACTTTACTAAGGGCGGGGTTGACCTCGTTGCTATGGATAATGTCAGCATGCTTGCTAATGATGCACACAGTGATTGGCTGATGGGGGAGTGGGGCTCTGTCACAGTCTGAATGTCACTAATTAAACAACTATATGTTCAGTCTAAATATCAGCCTCTTGCTTGTTTGCTTCCCCTATTCAGTTAGTGAATATGCATATAAACAGCCTTTTAAATAACAGAGCAGAATAATTAAGGTTGATAGTATGGTATGTAAGCGTAAAAGAAAACCAAACTGGACACTAGAAGATCTGTTACTTCTTGCCCAACTGGTTAATGTAAACAAGGATATAATCAATGGACAACTTGGAGTTGGGATAACCATCAAAAACCAAAGGTATCTTTTTAAAAGCTCTTTATTATCAAAAAGTTTCTAAAATGTTTGGCAGACTGCCGGCAACAGCCATTTTAGCATAGTTTGTGGCTTGGTCTTAGTGACTTAGGAGTCCTCTTCACTACTGCTAAAGTTTCACAGATTTAGGAGCTAGTTTTAGCGCTAAAACGCTTTGTGAAATACTCTTAGAGCAAAAATGTAGGAGCTCTAAATTTAGGACTGACACACCCACTCTTTGTAAGATTTTAAATCGGTGAGTTATGAGCTACTTTTAGCCTTAAGATGTTTTGTGAATATGGGCCCAGAAAGTTATATATTGAAGGTGATTCCTACAATCCGTACATGTGTGCAACTTTTGAGAACAGTTTGTTTTAAATGACTAAGCAGGGTGGGTTTCAGTTGAGGTACTTGGCTCCAAAGTATCTACATCCCAATGCTTAGCACAATGGCACTGCATCATAGATGAGGTATTATATATATATATATATATATATATACAGAAATGGTAGATTACTTACAAATTGTAATCAGTTACTGATTCCAGATTACATGACAGAAATTGTAGTCATTAATGTAATCAGTTACATTACATATTTTAGGTAATCAGATTACTTTTAGATTACTTTTGACTTAACTCGTTTATCCCATTGATTTAAATAGGATTATCTTGTAGCATAATGATGTAAAAAATGCAAAGAGTAAGAAAATATGTTCCATTCATTGTAATTTACAACATGAAGTGCATTAAACATTTTATTACATCAAGGTTTCCCAAAGTAGGGTTCGAACAGGAACTGCAGAGGGTTTGTGGGTTTAATGAAAAGCTAACAATTAAATCATTAATAAATAAATAAATAAAATTAAAATAAATTATTTTTAAACAAAGTCCTTTTCAAGGAATGTCTCTTTACTTGGTGGCCATATTTGCAACGCCTTTGGCAGCTCATGCAAGACCAAGTCCTATCTTAATGAATAGGGAAATCCTGAAATCGCAAAAACTGCTCGCTGAACTCATAATTAAATTACATATATCAAATCAGCAACAAAAATCTTAAAGTAATTGCCCCATGAATGTTGTTTCTTATGCTCAAATAGTGTTTAAAAGGCTTATTTTTCAGGCTAAACCAGAAAATGTGCATGTGCATTGGCTGGTCTAGCCTCAGGTTTCTATGGGAAATTTGTCTCTTAAGAAGGTAGGACTATTCCTCCATATTGCACGTTGCAGTTTCTCCCATTCATAAGAACAGGAGTGAACCGTCATTGTGTTTCATTAGTCTTTGTTCTAAAATAACAATTGAAATAAAACACTTACTTAAAAAGATGAAATATTTTTATTTACCTGCATGCCATGTGACCATTAATCAACATCAAAGAAACCGTGAACATGCAGATGTGATACTTCATTATTGAAATATTTAATTTAAAATCTCAGGGGTACTTAAAGTAAATATATTTGGTGAATAAGGTTTAGATGACAAAAAGTTTGGGAACGCCTGCATTGCATGCAAATAAGAAATAACGTTGCATTTTAATGAGTATGAAAGGCAAAAGCCTTCCAAAGACACAATAATACATGGTTAAAAACAAACTACAGAGTGATAATTAAAATAAAAATGAATGTGTTCATCAATAGCTGATGCAGTGTTGAAAACCTTTTGCAAATCAAGTGGTCAAATGCTGTGTCTCCACCTTACTAATGACTAGTCTATGTGTGAATGTCCACAAAACTGGACTTTCTAAATGTATATAATCGGCTATTTTATAAAGGAAAATGTAAAAATGAAAAAGAGAAAAAAGGGGGAATCAATTAATTGTGAATAATTTATTGCTATTGTGTGAATAATATGTAATCATGTAATCCATAAAAAAAGTCACTGTAGTCTGATTACGAGTATTTTAAAATGTAACTTACTCTAATTACAAGTAGCCTACTTAATTTTTGGAATATATATATATATATATATATATATATATATACACACACACACACACACACACACACACACACATACAGGCCTACACTGCCTTTCATAAGTTTGGGATCAATAACATTTTAATGTTTTTAAAAGAAGTCTCTTATGTTCATTAAGGATGCATTTATTGGTTAAAAAATACAGCATCATTACTCCAGTCTTCAGTGTCACATGATCCTTTAGAAATCATTCTAATATGCTGATTTATTATCAATATTGGAAATATATATACTTATAAAGGTAAGTTATTTCGTAGCTTAATGATCATTCTGATCATCAAGAGGTGAGACTGCTGGTTATACAAGAGTTTAACTGAGCTGCTGTAGTTGACACTTGCACCTAACCTTCACTCCTTTAAGAATAAACGATATTTCATTTGGCTGAAGTCAATTCCGAGCGTTTTCCCGTGGTTGTTTTTCCCTGTTACCGATCCCGTTGTTCCCTGGTTCCTGATTGTTCTCCGCCGGCCCTTAGACCCCTTGCTTTGTTTCTGGATTACGTTTGCCGCTCGCTGCCCGCCCCGACCTTCCCGCCTGGACACTATTACTGCTATTGGTTTTTCCTGTCTGATCCTGTTCACCCCTGTTGACCCCGCCTGCTGTTACGATTGCTCTTGTAAATAAAGCTTTGCATATGGATCCAACCTTGTTTGACCAGTTCGCTAATATAAGAAAAAGAGAATAGTCACACCAGCAAAAAGAGAATCTTAAAACACAAACAGGGAATTTAAATTAATAAATCATCTCATAATAAAATAATAGAAGGAACACAGTATACATGTGTATCTAATGATGAATACATTTAAGGCCACTTGACCCCCTACAAAATTTTATTTCACAGATGAATGACACAGAATTCTGAAGTTAGTAAACAACAAAAAAGTCATGTTGGAAGAGTCTGTTAAAACTTGCGATTAAAAAAAAACCCAAAAAAACCTCAGGAATCACACTGTTGCATCAACAGAAATACATCTACAAAAACAGACCCTCAAAGAACAATTTACAGCTCAATAACTGTTTACTGAAAAATGTATTTGAACAATATTAACAAACATCTGATCAAGATTTCTGCTTTTTAACCCCCATGCGGGTCCAATGAAATTAATAAATGTAAAATTATTACTGAAAGTGATTCATGAAAATTAAGTTAGAGGACATGAACACAATGATTAATCTTACATGAAAAGTCCTTTCACTTCCATCCTTTCACTGCAAATTTCTGCGGCAGATGAAGTTGAGTTTGTCAGTTTCAGGACGGCTGATCCAGCGCTGATCATCTCCAGACTGAACTGCTCCAGATCTCACTGCAGTTTCACAGTGCTCCTCTGATTTGCCGTTCCCTGGAGCCCAGTTCTGATAGCACACAGTCTCTCCACTCACCCAGAACCAGATGCCCACAGTGCAGGAGTGACGCAAACCCAACCACACCGCCTCAGTGGACGCCCGTTTAACCACGTTCATCACACGACGCTGAATCTCATCTGAATGAACCGAGATAAGATCCGCATGATTCTGTCTGCAGTATCTCAGAGCTTCAGACCACGTCAGATATTGTTTGATCAGAATCAGTTCAGCATCTAGACACAAAACAAACCACAAGCAGAAACTAGAGAGAGACTGATCAAAAACAACGTGCAGAACAAACACTGTGGATGAATTTGTCATGTCAGACATATAGCATGATGTGTAGCAGAATGTTTTGTGAGGATCTACTCACCTTCATGACACACAAAATGAAATAATTTGTTGCAAGACATGTCTAACCATTGTCCATGTGTCTGAGTGTTCAGTTCAACAGCTGTACAGCTTTCACTACCTTCAACATTATTAGGTTCACCAGACTTCCAGTATAGGAATGAGGAGTCACTCTGATCTGACCACTGCCATGAGTCTCTGACTCTGAACAGACCAATCCAGACATATGATCCAGATGAATGTCCATCACTGCCATCATTCACACTCTTGTTCAGCATGTTCATGTTGTCAAAGGTGGCCAGATCTATGTAATTCTCTCTGCAATATCTCTGAGCTTCAGTCCAGTTCTTGCTCTCATTTATAAAGTGATACTGACGCTGAACACATTCAGATACGGAGCAGAGAGCTGTGAAAGAGAGGCTTTGCATTAATGCTTTTCATAACAGGATCAAACTGAATGAAACTAGAAACCATAAATAAAACCACAAACACACTCACCAATGAGAAGAAGAATGAAATATTGAGGTTGGTCCATTTCTGAGGAAACAAACAAAAAACATTTTAGCAACATAACATGATTCTCAGTTTCTGACTGAAAAATAAACTTTTGAGTTGTTCTTACTTTAGCGGTCATGTGTTTCTGTCTTGAGTCTGATGTTTCTGTCTGCAGTTTCAAACTATGTGATTATTATATCTGCTCTCAACTGGTTTTCAGCACGTCACAGCATTTGTTTATTACTCAAATAACCCGTATTTCATATTTTACTTCCTCTATATGTTTGTTTGTTTGTTTTGTCCATCTTGCTACCCTAATTTGCCTTCTGACATCTGTGCCAGACAGTATCAGTGGATATGAATAGGGACTGTTCAATCAAAAAAAGTTGAAGACAAAATTATTAGCCCCCCTGTGAAATTGTACATTTTTTTTTAGAATATTTAAGTGATGTTTAACAGAGCAAGAGAATGTTTTCACATTATTTCCTATGATTTTTTTCTTCTAGAGAAAGTCTGATTTCTTATAGTCGATTGAATAAAATAATTAAAAAATAAATAAATACAAAACTGCTAAGGTCAATATTATTATCCCCCTTAAGAAATTATTAGTTTGATTAGCTATAGAACAAACCACTGTTGTCCAATGACTTGCCAAATGAACCTAATTTACCTGATTAACCTAATTAACCTAGTTAAGCATTTAAATTGCTCTTTAAACAGGGACACACTGCACGATTTTCGGCCCAAATTTACGAACTAAATTATGAATTGTCATATACAGTTGAAGACAAAATTATTAGCCCCTTATAAAATATTTCATTATTTTCAAATAACTCCCAAGTTAAAAAAGTTAAGAAAGACGATTTTATCAACACAGCATTTTTAAACGTAATACTTTATTTGTAATACTTTATTCAGGAACCCTTTATTTTAGGGTTTGTAATACAAATAAAAATTAATGTATAACCAAGAATTTTAGTCTACTGGTCAAAATTATTAGTCCTCTGATGTTAATAGTCAATAGTGTATCCCTTTTGCTTGATAACAGCCTTTAGTCATTTTCTGTAGCTCTCAACAAGTTTCAAGCATGTCCCCTGAGGAATGACAGCCCATTCTTCCTTAGCAAATCCTTCAAGCTCCTCCAGATTTGTTGGTCTTCTGGCACAAACTCTGGACTTTAGTGTGCCCCACAGATTTTCTATTGGACTCAAGTCTGGGCTTTGTGCAGGCCAGTCAAATACACACACTTTGCTCATTTGGAGGTATTTCTTCACCAGAAGTGAGGTATGCTTTGAGTCGTTATCATGCTGGAAGACAAAATGTCGACCCAAACCAAGTTTTGTTGCAGACTGTCTGAGGTTGTCTTTCAAAATCTTCCTATAGTCTTCCTTTTTTCATGTTTCCTTCAACCCTGATGAGATTCTGACACATTTTCTGGCAGTGTCAGAAATTCAGTGTGATCGCCAATGTGTTCGCTGCTATGACCTACGTCTACTGACCAGCCAATGAAAATGCAGCATAATATGATGAATTGATGAACGCAACATGTTACATATACAGCGTACGTTAATGGAAGTTATTTACCTCAAGCTCCCTGTGCAAAAATGGCATCCCAAGTTGATCTCTTTTCCCTAGCTATGACCGGGTCCATATTTCCCTATTCCGCCGCCACCTCCTCTTTTATTCAGCACACATGAAAACAAGGCGCGATTCATCTTGCTGTATGACGTTGTGCTAACGTGGGTCGCAGCCTACGACTCAATAGGTGTCATCATCGCACAGACTACATACATGTCGTACCCAAGATTATTAGAACCACGTCGCACAGTGTGATGTGCAATGATCTTATAAGACGGCTGAAATCGCACAGTGTGTAGCAGGCTTTACTGTACAATAAACACTAATAAAGTGAGTGATGTTATGTTTGTTTGAAAAACATTGTTACAAAGTCGCATTCGAAGCATGCAGTCTTCCATTTGAGATGTTTTCCATCTCAGGACGCTTTGAGAAGCATGTTCTCCTTAATACAACACATCTGTTTCAGATCATCAGTTTAATAGTTAAGAACCTGAAATGGCTGAGTAAGACAAAAGGAGAGATGCAAAATATATGCAGTGTTGACATACTTGATTTTTAAAAAGTATGTCAAATTGTTGCTGTTATCAGAGGAAGCAAACTGTAAACATTAGCAATAAGATAATGAATGTTTAATTGTGTTTGTTCATCAACTCCCTTTTAATAAACATGATGTTCTTGAGATTAGTTATTTTTTTTAGTTCTTCATAATAATTGATCAGCACAACACTGTTTTAGAGCTCTAAATTGAGTTCAACATAGACAAAACACAATACACCATATCCAAACATAAACACATAACACTAATGGTTGTTACAGCTTTTAAATTTATTATCCAAAGGTACATGAGCTGGCAAACCATGAAGCAGTAAAGGCTTATTAGTCTATTAAACTCTACTGAGCTACCCCCTCAGCCCTGAAATTCAGCTGGTGGCAGCCCTCCATTTTTTTGCAGTGGGGAGATTTCTGGAGGTACTTGGGGAAGGATATGGGCTGAGTAAGATCTCGGTGAGGTGGTATGTTCACTCAGTCTCTGGTCTTCCACCGGGTATGAAGTGATGGAGGAGCATTAAGGCTTACATGCCATTGCCAGTATCCCACAAATAAAAGGCCTTGTCAACAGGACACTCATCCCCATCGCCAACCCATCAGCGCTCGACCAGGCTCTTTATTTTTTAAAGATCCCATGAACCCAGGTAAATGCAACTATTTTTAAAGTGTTTATTTTATAAAGAACTCTGCTTTCTATATACCTTAAGCAACCTCCTAGGGAACACTCCTAAAAAGACATACTTTAGAGTCTTTGTAGTACACTAAGAGCATAAACATTTTATTGCCTCAGTCTAAATAGTTAATTGTGTTTGGATGGAAATTAAAACATTGTTACTTTTATTTTTTATTTATTTTTATTTATTTTTAGAATTAACTTCTCTTTGCAAATTCTTATTTTGTTTCTTTCATTTGCCTGCTGTTTACTGTAAACATGAAAACATGAACACATTTGCATGTAAACATCCTCATTCATTTGTTTATACCCTTACAACAAGCTGGACAACATTTACATCTCTGATATCAAACTAATGTATAAGCAGTGAGAGTTCCAGTCATATTCCATGAGGTGGTTGGAATTGAGGGCCCTCACAGCCTGGGGGGAAAAACTGTTAAGTAGCCTTGCAGAGTGGGCTCTGATGCTCCTGTACTGTCTTCCTGATGGCAAGAGCTGGAAGAGACTGTGGGAGACATGGGTGGGGTCCTTCACGATACTTGTGGCTTTACTGGAGCATTGTGTGAGGAAAATGCCCAGAATGGAGGGGAGAGGGGCACCGATGATCTTTGCAACTGTGTTCACTGTCTGCTGGAGGGTCTTGCGGTTCGTGTACCAGATAGTGATGCAGCTGGTCAGCACACTCTCAATTGTTCCCCTGTAAAATGTTTTGAGGATGGGTGGAGGGAGACTTGCTCTTTTAAGCCGATGCAGGAAGTGAAGTCGCTCTTGCGCTTTCTTGGAGACTGATGTAGTGTTGGTGGTCCAGGTGAGGTCTTCTGTTATGTGCACCCCCAGGAATTTAGTGCTGCTGACTCTCTCCACAGTTGAGCTGTTGATGGTCAGTGGGGGGTGGTCAACAGAATTCCTCCTGAAGTCCATCACAACCTCCTTTGTCTCACTGACATTGAGGGACAGGTTGTTTGCACGACATCATTCAACCAGTTATGCCACTTCCTTTCTGTAGGATGTTTCATCGTTGTTGCTTTCAGTTAAAAAGTTCGGAATCCAGTTGCAAAAGGAGGTGTTAAGGCCCAGAATGTTTAGTTTGTTGATGAGCTGTTGTGGGATTATTGTATTGAATGCTGAGCTGAAGTCCATGAACAGCATTCTAACATAAGAGGCTTTGTTTTCTAAGTGAGTAAGAGACAGGTGTAGGGAGGAGGAAATTGCATCGTCCGTGGAGCAGTTTGGACATTATGCAAACTGGAGCGGGTCAAGTGTGTTGGGAAGACTGGATTTAATGTGGTGCATGACTAACTTCTCAAAGCACTTGATCATGATTGGGGTCAGTGCTATGGGACGGTAATCATTGAGACAGGACGCAGGTGACTTTTTTGGCACTGGGACTGTGGAGGTGGATTTGAGACATTTGGGGATGACTGCCTGGCTCAGGGAGGTGTTGAAGATGTCAGTTAGGACATCTGTCAGCTGTGCAGCACAGTCTCTTAGTACACGGCCAGGTATGTTGTCAGGACCTGCAGCCTTGCATGGGTTAATCCTAGATAGGGTCGTCCTAACGTTGGCTGGAGATAGACACAGCACCTGGTAGTTGGGAAGTGTGGGCAGTTTTTGTGCAGGTGTGTCATTCCGCATTTCAAACCGTGAATAAAAGTGGTTGAGTGCGTCTGGGAGGGATGTGTCGTCATCGCAGGCCTGTGGCAGGGGCTTGTAATCAGTTATGGTCTGAATGGCTTGCCACAGACTCAGTGCGTCTTTGCTGTCAGTAAATTGATTATTTATTTTTAGTGCATACAAGTGTTTTGCTTTCTTGAAGCCATGGAGCAGTTTGGCTCTTGCTGTTTTGAAGGCTGCTTGTGATGCTGTCATGGGATGCAACACCAAAATAACGGGTTTAATGTAACTGGTTGGCTCCATTAAACTTTACATCCCAGTTTAATTTTGTGTGTATGTTTGTGTTGTGTTATGGGCCACTTTTTATCAGCTGCTGAAACCAATAAGCTACCAATGAGCTGATTAATGTGGGCTGAGTTAATTAGAGCTTTTTTGTTTGAAATGCTTTAATCCTGCTATGCGATTTCAGCCGTCTTATAAGATCATTGCACATCACACTGTGCGACGTGGTTCTAATAATCTTGGGTACGACATGTATGTAGACTGTGCGATGATGACACCTATTGAGTCGTAGGCTGCGACCCACGTTAGCGCAACGCTGCCAGAAAATGATCGTAGGCTATCTTTGGTCGCAAGACCGCGAGAACAGTCGTCTTTGAACCTCTCTCACTGTACGACACAAGACCACCATTTAGGAGCCACGATCACAGAAATTGCCACGATTGTTTCACGATGGCAATCTTTCGTCTGGGACGGCCGAAAATTGTGCAGTGTGTCCCCGGTTATAGTCAAGGAGAAGGAAATACACAGTGTTGTATCTTAAAGTCATACTTAAGTAAACGTACAGATATCTTACCAAAAAAACGACTGTAGAAGTTGAAATCACTGTTTAGAATATTACTTGAGTAAAAGTCTTAAAGTATGTGATATTTATTGTACTTAAGTACAAAAAGTATTTGTTTTATAGTAAACATACTTAAGTATTGAAAGTAAAAGAACAAGTAAATGCAAAATAGAAAAGTAACAAATAAATATATATAAAATATTCATAAATAGCAAAATTGTGTTCTGTTTTAACTCTTTCTTTCATTTTATATTTTTTGGGTAAGAATAAGAAGCACTTCATCCAGTATAGTGTCTTTCATTCCAACATAAGAAAACATTTCTAGAATCAGTATTTGAAATACCATTTAGATGTATGGGGGGGCATTGATTCATTTAAACGGCAGGTGACGATTCATTAATAGGTGTAATGTTTAGTTTTTAAAATAAAACTTTGAATACTGGTATTTTAAATCATTTAAGACATGAAAAAAAGAGTTGAAATGTGAAATTAAATCCGCCGGTGGGTGGCACAAGTGAGTGAGTCACTGAGATTCAACCGATTCATTCAAACGGCTGAATGATTCAGAAAAAAGCATCTGACTGTGTTAATGAGCGAATCACTGAATCATTTTTATCAACCGATTCGGTCAGAACGCTGATTCATTTAATAAGTAAATACCGTCCATTGCTCAGAGATGCAAAACAGTGCTGTGATCTGTGTTTGGAACTATTTTTGTTGGCAAAATTGAACAAAAACAAGCAATATGATGTCTAAAATGTAAGTCACTTAATTGCTTTACTGAACTTGTATAAAATGATTATTAAATGTGTTATCATGCTAAAAACGGTACTCTTTGTGGGATATAGACCAAGTTAATTATAGAAATATAAAATAAAGAAGCATTTAGCGTCTACAATTTAGAAAGCCTGGAATTTTGAGTTTTAATAGACTAATAAATCCACGTGCCTGCAGTCTGTGTGTGATTTGGTGATATAGCCTACTTGATAATGTCAGATCGCACATCACTACAACAAAACTTTACCACATTATCGTATAAGATATACTGCATATCGCACACCCCAGGCTCCACTTGAGTGGAAAATGAATCATCCGCGTTTGGGCGCATACTTGTTTGACTAACTTGCGAGCGCCATACCACTGATTCGTCAAACCTGCAAACAGGAACAATGTAGAAATCACAGAGAATAGTAATGTCCATGCAAGGGGTCGAGGCGGGCGGCTAGCAAGCAGAGTAATCCAAGAGACGAGCAAGGGATCAGAATAAAGAATACTCAGAATAAAGTTCTGAGTCACAGCGTTGGCTCCCTCTAGTGGTGTGAGAAGGGAGCCACAGCGGCATGATTCGTGACAGTGTGTATGAGCATGTCTAAAAAACAATAAAAATAACCCAAGTAATAACAATTAAAACTCTCTCTATTTTAGAAATGTAAAATCAGCACTTCATCTTCAACTTCAACCTTCACACAAAACTTCTCACAGTCCAAATAGCTGACAATTCTAACCCATTAATAAACATTTTAAAATGTGAAAACTCAAATTTTAATTCAAGCAGCAACCAACCATTTCAGAACATACTTCACATCAACTGCACATTTTATTTTTCTATATCCTAATAAACAATTTAATAAAAACAATGAACTTTGTTCCTAAAAATTGTAATTAGGATTACTATTAAAATCTTTCTTTAATATATATATATATATATATATATATATAAATGTGCACCTTAGACAAGAAAATTAACTCCAAAATTATATTTAAACAACAAAAGAAAACAAACAAAATGAAACAAAGGGAATACCTTGAAATTAAAGATGACTTATGACATCTTCACATGTATATAGTAATTATTTAAATTTTTTTGCAATAATAATAAAAAAAAAAAAAAAATAAACATACACACTCAAAATAAACTACACCTAAGTTTATTTATTCGTTTATTTTTTTATCCTTTCCTTTTTTGGGATATTCACCACACTTCGGTGTGATTTCTTTTGAGTGTGTTTGTTTTTTGAGTGTGTGTGTATGATTATGTATCTTTTTTATTGCAAAATAATTACTATATACAGTAAACATTCTTTTTTGTTTTTTGTAATAACATGCACTGGGCACTGTGTCCTCCATTTTTTGATGTAGTGTCTAATGAATGATCTGTAGTGTGTACTGTATTGACTAATGTGTGTATGATTTGAACACTTGATTTTGAGCACAGGTGAAATGGTTTTGAAGCGATTGCTTGATTTTGCCAGAAGAGTCAGGGGTTCAGTGAATTTAGTTTGAACATTTGGATTTGTGTTTAAGGTTTTGAGAAAATGAGTGATGGTTTCAAAAAATGTGTTTTAGCAATTCAGAAAAACTGTAAATATCTGCTTGGCCAGTTACAAAAACAGTGATGTAAGCCGATAGTCACGAATCAAGCCTCTGTGGTTCCCTCCTGTCACCACCAGAGGGAACTGGCTTATCACCACAGAAGTTGGCCATTTCCCCCTCATTACACTCAAGACTATAAATAGGCCATTAATAGGATTATTAGGCCATTAGGATTTGTAAAGTCAATTTCTTCTTAAACAATTCCTTTAGAGGCTGCGTGTTTTTGTGAGTCTGATATTTCTGTCAGCAGCTTCAAACTGTGTTTATCGTATTTGTTTCATCTATAATTCCACACCACATCATTACTCTATATTTTCGCTATAAAGCCCAATTTATTTCTTCACTTGCATTTGCCACTTCCTTCCCCTTTATTTGTAAATTGACGTCTGTGTCAGTATAAGTTAATATGAATGTGGATCATAATCATAAATATATGAACATTTAATTATGTCCATCATGGCATGCACAACTAAGCTGATTTAAAGTTATTGATGGGTTGTGTAACTTTTGTTATATCCCTGTTCAGTCTATGTTTGTGTTTCTCTGTTTTAAGTTGCTATTAATAGTGCGGAAACCATTAACCAACTAATGAGCTGTTTGATGAGGGTTGAGTTAATTAGTGAAGACAGGTGAAAGTAGTTATGATAGCCTTTTAAAACCTTACAGTAAAAGATTTGAGAGTTGAGACCATTCGTAGAAGGTGCGATAAAGACTGTTTGCCCTGCACTGAAGTGGTCATAGTGTGCATTTTTTTTTTATAAATAAATAATAAATATTTATAAATGTATATACTAGAAAGTGCGCAAATTTAGTCCCAAGGAGTATGATATAGTACAATTACAAGTGTACTAGTATACTGATATTTGTATACATAAAGTATACTTAAAAAATATACTTGAACTTTATATAAGTATACTTAGAATCAGTTTGATTTGTGAACCGGCTTGACTGGTAACTTCCTAAGAACCGGCTCAGAGGAACGATTCGTTCAAGAATCCAACATCCCTAATGTGGACATTTAAAACATTGTTACTTTTTAGGATTCTTCTCTTTGTGAAAATTCTTATTTGTTTTCATTTCACAAGCCTGCTGTTTACTGTTTCTTTATAAAGTAAACACAAATACATTTGCACAAAAACACATCCTCATTGCTCATTTGTTTATGGATTATATTTACATCTCTGACATGAAACACGAGGATAAACAGTGAGTGTCATTGTTCCAGTCAAATGCAGTTACATGTCATTAAGTCACATTAAATTTGTTAGATTTATTGCAAGGTTTTTAAAGGTTCACTGAAGTGCCTTGAAACATGCAGAGTTCTTCTATATGGTGACATAATTTCAACTGAAACAGAAAACACAGGGCGAGCTTTTAAAAATAGCCAGTTTTTACTTTTTAAAACAGCCAAAGCATTCCATTAATAACTCCTCATCCACCACTAGTGTGCAGCATCCACCTGGATGATGCGATGGCAGTCATTTTGTGCCAGAACGGCCACCACACACCAGCTTACTGGTGGAGAGGAGACAGAGTGATGAAGCCATTCAGTAGATATGGGGATGATTAGGAGGCCAATCGGCAGATTTAGCCAGGATGCCGAGGTCTCACACCTCTACTCTTTGCGAAAGACATGAGAGAGTCAGGACCTCGGTTTAACATCTCATCCGAAGGACGGTTTAATTATTACAGCTCCTGTAAATGATCCACCACCAAGATGAACAACCTGAACAACTCAGGTTAGAAAACACTAATCCAAGCTTACCGTTGTGAATCGGTAAGGAAGGTAAGGAGATAGTTTTGAATACTGATTGGTTATGTACTTGCTCAATAATTGATTATGTAATATTTTTAACCAAAAAAGTTACAGAATACAGTTTGGAAAACAGAAGTTGTACAGGAGTTTATTTGAGCTGGTGTTGATGACACATTAATTTATGTTTGGCATGAAACGATTCTAATCAATATTTACTCCTTAAAAATAACCAATATTTCATTTATCTGAGTCACGTTGTTTATTCTCATCATTTCACATTCAACCAGTCATTTCTAATCTAAACACGATTAATACATTAAACTCTACATAAGAGATAGAGGAATAGCCGCAACAACACACAAAGACAATTAAAACATGAATAAGTCATTTAATAAGCTTCATACCATACTTCTGTTACATTAAAAATTAAAAATTTCATGAAAAAAAACAAAAAAAAAAAACATATGAAAATTAAATTATTAAATCTTTCTTTAAAAAATGCATTTTTATCAGGCTCCGATGTATAGGTTTCTATGTAAGTGCTACTGCTGATTGGGCTGAGGGTGGGATTTTAACGAGTTTGAAGTAAAAGCATTCGATGGATGTATGGATGGATATGTGTTGAGAGCATTCACTCAGTATCATTATCTCATTTTTGACCAAGATGGCTTTTAGCTGGTTTTGCATCTGAACTCTTCATATATTTAATGATGGGTACATTATGACCTTTGACCCCTCACAAAATTAAATTAGCAGAAATTATTGTCTCGTAATTTTGAAGTTAGTAAATAACAAAAAAAATATATGTTTAAAGAGTTTATAAAAGCCAAACTTGCATTAACAGCGATTCTGGCCATTGAGGCTCTTAAACTAGAACAAAGAAACCCACAGGAATCACAAATCATCTAATGTCATTAAAAATGAAGTGACTGTATAATGTGTTATTGTATTACATTGTAGGGCTTGTTTTGCTTATGGAGAGCTTGGTTAACTAGGCCAATGAGACCTGTGCTTCAAAAACCATCACTGGCTTCAGATAAAACTTACATGCATTGTCTGTGTATCCTTTGACTCTTAATATCTGCTGCAGATGAAGTTGAGTTTGTCAGTTTCAGGACGGCTGATCCAGCGCTGATCTCCTCCAGACTGAACTGCTCCAGATCTCACTGCGTGTTCACAGTCCTCCTCTGATGTGCCGTTCCCTGGAGCCCAGTTCTGATAGCACACAGTCTCTCCACTCACCCAGAACCAGATGCCCAAAATACGAGAGTAATGTAAACCCAACCACACCTCCTCAGTAGACGCCTGTTTAACCACGTTCATCACATGATGCTGAATCTCTTCTGAATGAACTGAGACCAGATCCATATGATTCTGTCTGCAGTATCTCAGAGCTTCAGACCACGTCAGATTCTCTGCGATCAGAATCAGTTTATCTGGAAACGAAACCAACCACAGTTAGAAACTAGAGAAAGTCTGATCAAAAACAACATGCAGAACAGCCTGAATGAATTTGTCATGTCAGACATGTAGCATGAACTTGGATGATTGATGGATTGTGTGTGTTTTGTGAGGATCTACTCACCTTCATGACACACAAAAGCTAAATGGTTGGTGCATTCACTGTCAATCCATTGTCCCTGAGCCATCAGATGAACAGCTGCACAGTTTTGACCACTTGCAGCATTATCAGGTTGACCAGACGTCCAGAATCTGAATGAGGAGTTACTCTGATCTGACCACTGCCATGAGTCTCTGAACAGACCGATCCAGACCCATGATCCAGATAAATTTTTACCATTAATGAATTGCTTAACCTGTTGATTCTCACTCTGGTTTCTCACACTGACCAGATCAATGTGATTCTGTCTGCAGTAACACTGAGCATCTCTCCAATTTATCGTCTGATTGCCAAGGACGAGTCCTGTGCTCGCTTTAAGAAAAACAAATGGAAACATATTCATGAATCAGTTTGTTCATTATTCTTATGCTGCTTTATGATTTGGATGTGAACAGGAACATTCTATCGTTTTAATTATAGAAATGATTGAAAAAAGATTCCTCAGCTGACGATATATTGAATATTCATCATATATTAACAATGCTTTTCCTGCTATAACAGCATATGATTTTATTTCACTTTATATGTACATACTTGATTTTGACATAGAGCTGGATGAGAGAAACAAATAAATGTTACACTGCAGATAAATATGTTAGTTAACTAAACATTTATAGAAATGAATAAATTAATATAGTTGCAGTGTTCTTGTTGCAAGTCTGTTTGTTGGATGTTTTATATCACTGCTGTATGTTTATTACAAATATCATCAGATACATATAAATCTTTCTCTGTTTTTTTTCTATAGGCACTTGAATTGCAGGTTCCCATTGTGATAACAAAATAATTAAAAAGAAGAAAAGCTGGTGCAAACAATTTGCTTACTTCATAGGATAACTTCGAGGAAATTATATGAATATCTGATAATGTATTTCATTATGTGCTATATACAGAAACATTGAGGCAAAGCAAAAAAAAAAAAAAAAAAAGACAAATAAAAAGTCTCTTTAATGACCAAATTAAACATTCATAGTGCTTATTATAGCATACAAATTTGGTATATGATGCATCTATTTAAATATCTACACTCACTGTTGTTGCAGATGAAATGTTGTTTATTACTACATGGCAAATCCTCCCATTCTCCATTTTTCATCATAGCACAATAATCTCTGCCTTCAGGTTGTCCAGTAGCCCAGTTCAGATAGAGCGCAGGTTCACTTGAAGACCACTGCCATTTGTAATGACTTGTCTTCTGCAGCCCAATCCAGACATATAGATATCCTCTATAATTCAAACTCTTCTTCAGCTCATTCATGTCATTCATGTTGTCAATGGTGGCCAGATCTGTGTATTTCTCTCTGCAGTATCTCTGAGCTTCAGTCCAGGTCTTCCTCTCCTTTATAAAGTGATACTGATGCTGAACACATTCAGATACGGAGCAGAGAGCTGTGAAAGAGAGGGTTTGCTTTATTGTTTTTCATAACAGGATCTGGTTACACTTCCTTTTAATAGTCTGCTTAGACATTCTACTAACTATAAGTAAATTTGCAACTTACTAATTTTCATTAATTTGCAACTACATGTCTACTATCTCTCAGAGTAGACTTAGGTTAGGTTTAGGGTTAATAGAATTTTTTTTTTTATTTTTTTTTTTATAGTCAGTATATTGTTTGTTGTGGATTCACAAAATAAAGTGTTAGACGATATTAAGCAGACAGTCTAAAGTGGACTATCCACGATCAAACCTAATAGGCTAGAAATCATAAATAAAACCACAAACACACTCACCAATGAGAAGAAGAATTAAATATGGAGTTTGGTCCATTTCTGAGGAAGAAAAATACTGATAGATTTCAAATATTTGTGAAGTCTAATTAGAAGAATTAAAGAATTAAATGTGATCATGTAAATAAAACCATTCTAGTAACATTCACAGTCATCAAAACACAAAATTAACACTTCAAAAGTCTTATTATAGATAAAGAATGAACATGTGAGTTGTTCTTACTTTAGAGGTTGTGTGTTTCTGTCCAGAGTCTGATATTTCTGTCTGCAGTTTCAAACTATGTGATTATTATAGGTGCTCTCATCCGTCATTCAGCATCACATTATTTGTGTATTTATCTAACACTAATTTTCATATTTTACTTCCTCCTCCTTTTTGTCCAGTTCTCTTATGCCTTTTTTTTTTTTTTTTTGCATATTGATGGCAGTGTCTGTCTGTAAACGTTATTTGATCTCCACAGAACAAACACTTTACAGCAGCACAGCATATTTAGGAAACTACAGTATATAAAGAGTTCAGATGCTAAAGCCACTAAATCCATTTGATATCTTTCTTTAAAGAAATGCATTTTTATCAGGCTCCGATGTATAGGTTTCTACCCAAGTAAAGATACTTCTGATTGGGCTGAGGCTGGGATTTTAATGAGCTTGAGGTAAACGTATTTGATGGATGTATAATATGTGTCGAGAGCATTCACTCAGTGTGATTCTCATTTTTGACCGAGATGGCTTTTAGGGGTTTTTGCATCTGAACTCTTCATATATAAAAATTCATAATTTGCATTTCACAAATCAGAAAGAACCATCTAATTAGAACTTTTCACTCAAAGTCAGTAAAATAGAGTGAAATATCAGTATCACAATATCTATATGGTAAATATGGTATGGTAAATATAATAATATGGTAAAGGGAAATCACATGTGATCAAAAGAGGGGAGTGAAACTGAAGACTCTTATTCAGTTATTTCCATTTATTTATTATTCACCCAAAATGAAAGAAAGGAAGGAAGGGAGGAAAACTAAAAAGAGGATATCTAGAAAACTGGAACCAGCAATTACAGGTCAGTAAAATGTTTTAATCTGATGCAAGAAAACAAATTTCATTCTGGGCATTCTAACAAAATGTGATTTACCCAACAATAGCCAATAGCTCTTTATTGCTAAACACTATCAACTTACTTAATTGCTAAAAAAAAAAAAAAATCTTTTCAAAGTAGCTACTTGATTTTACCAGTGGTGGACGAAGTACAGATACTAATAATAAAATATCTCTCCAGTAAAAGTAAAAGTACTCCATTTAAATTTGACTCGAGTGAAAGTACAAAAGTACTTGATTTTTTATGTACTTAAGTAAAAAAATATTGATTTTGCACTTTCATATAGGCTACTTAATTTAATATGAGCATATATTTATTTTTATAATCATACTGCTCAAACACCTGGAATTTTCCCAAAATAGCCACTAGCCTATATGGAGTCTAGATATATTTTTGTTGTTGATGTTGATGAGAGTGATTACAGCTTACACTGCAATGTACCTGAGAGAAAACAGATTTGACCTGTAATTACTGACTGATCTATTTTTTTACCAGTAAAAGTGTTTTAAAGCTTGTTGTTTTGCAGAATGTCACAATTTTCCCTCAGATGTACTCTGGTGGTTGAATAAAGATTTTTGGACTTTAGATCCAAAAATGACCTCAACTTAGCACCAGCAAGTTTAGCTCGGCAGTTAGCATTAGCTAACAATATTTACTTATTTTCAGTATGGTTATGAATAAACATTCATATCTGTCTACTCAGCTAGTTGACCAAAACGATATACACATTACTGATAAACAATATAAAAACAGACTATATAGCCTATACTATATTATAGGGCTAAATGCGTGGCAAACTACTAATGTTACAGCAGTGGTAAATATGAACATGCTTGAGTTATTTTATTTAATCTGTGTTATTTTAATGTTTCGGGTTTTGACCTAAAACATATAGAATCACTGATGCTGATCTGTCTGCATTCAAGCATTTCAGTGGGCTTAAATAGATCACCCTTTACAACAGATTTAGTTCACAAACAACTGACAGTTACAATAACCAATCCTAAAATTCAACATTAGTAACTTACTTTCCGCAGCATCAGTCTTCGAGTTTTTACTTGTGAATTTAGTTCAGTGGAGACTCGCTCTAAACAACTCATTTGAATCAGAGTTATCGACTGTAGAACAGCTGCAATCGGATCAGTCCAATTTGTGAATGAATCGTTTGGTGCGATTTGCAAATGGATTTAACAGGTTAATTGAAAAGAATCAGTTTGTTCATGAATCAGACACCACTTCACCGCGTCTCGTAGCACGTAATATATTATAAGGAGTAACAATATGTTTTTTGAAATGTAGTGAAGTAAAAAAGTATGATCTTATGCTTTGGAATGTAGTGAAGTAAAAGTAAAAATAAATAAATAAATAAATAAATAAAACTACTCCAGTAAAGTAAAGATACTTGAAAAAGGTCCATCATCTTTTTATTACTTTTTCATTATTTTTCCATTCAGAGTTTCCATGGGTCCTTAAAAAGTCTGACATTTAGTACATGGTACAAAAAAGTCGTAATTATATATTTCAAGACTTCTTCAGTTTAGGGACGGAAAGACAATAATTGCTATATAATGTAACGATTAAACTTCAAAAGGTTATGATTTCCTTAATAAACATGCGCACGGCTGAATTTGCTTTTTCAATCAGCCCATGTGCTGTTTTTGTTTCGACCAATGCGGAAATCAGCCCCTGCCTATTTTTACGCAGCAAACACACACACAATATAATTAGCTCAAGCATCACAAATGAAATCAAATAGCACACATTTATCTGTGTGAAATAGCAAAACAGATGACACACCAGTCAGAATCTCAGGATAATATAAATAGACACCATACAATGCGTGTGGCAGAGCATCAGTAACATCACAGATTTCAAAGGGAATAAACCAGCTACTGTGAACATTGCCGCCTCTCTACCGGATGAGCTTAACCATTTTTACGCTCGTTTCGAGGCTCATAACACCGCCCACACAGAGAGCGCTCCCGCGGCTGCTGCAGACGAGACGAGTGCACTGTCCGTCTCTGTCGCGGATGTAACCCGATCCTTCCGACGGGTGAATATTCGCAAAGCTGCGGGCCCTGATGGCATCCCAGGCCGTGTGCTCCGAGCATGCGCATTCCAACTAGCTGGGGTTTTCACAGACATCTTCAACCTCTCTCTCTCTCTGTCTGTTGTTCCCTCATGCTTCAAAAAATCCACCATTGTGCCCATACCAAAGAAAAATAAAGTCACATGCTTGAATGACTGGAGGCCCGTTGCTCTGACACCCATTTTTAGCAAGTGTTTCGAGAGACTCATCAGAGACTACATCTGCTCTGTGCTGCCTGCCTCTCTGGACCCGCTACAATTTGCATATCGTAGCAACCGTTCCACAGACGATGCTATTGCTTTCACCCTACACACTGCTCTCTCCCACCTGGAAAATAAGAACACCTATGTGAGAATGCTGTTTGTGGACTACAGCTCAGCATTTAACACCATAGTGCCTGCAACACTTGTCACAAAGCTCCAGACTCTGGGACTGAACAGATCTCTGTGCAGCTGGATCCTGGACTTTCTGACAGGCAGAAGTCAGGTGGTCAGAATGGGCAACAACTCTTCATCCCCGCTGACCCTCAATACCGGTGCTCCTCAGGGTTGTGTCCTCAGCCCACTCCCGTACTCCCTGTACACACATGACTGTACAGCCACACACAGCTCAAACGTCATCGTCAAATTCGCTGATGACACAACGGTGATAGGCCTGATCACCAACAATGATGAGACAGCCTACAGAGAGGAAGTGAGCACCCTGACTAAATGGTGTCAGGAGAACCACCTCTCTCTCAACATCGACAAGACCAAGGAGCTGGTGGTGGATTTCAGGAGAAAGAGCATAGAACACACACCCATCACCATCGACAAGACACCTGTGGAGCGGGTTAACAGCTTTAAGTTCCTCGGCGTTCACATCAGTGAGGATCTCACATGGTCTGCCCACACAGATGCAGTGCTAAAGAAGGCACATCAACGTCTCTTCTTCCTGAGACGGCTGAGGAAGTTTGGAATGAGCCCCAGCATCCTCAGAACATTCTACACCTGCACTGTGGAGAGCATCCTGACTGGCTGCATCACTGCCTGGTTTGGTAACAGCACCGCTGGCAATCGGAAAGCTCTGCAAAGAGTTGTGCGAACTGCCCACCATATTGTTGGAGGTGAGCTTCCCTCCCTCCAGGACATATACACCAGGCGGTGTATAAGAAAAGCGCGGAGGATCATCAGTGACTCCAGCCACCCATCCCATAAACTGCTCTCTTTGTTGCCCTCAAGAAGACGCCTCCGTAGCATCCGATCCCGCACTAGCCGACTGAGGGATAGCTTTTTCCCTCAGGCTATCAGGTTAACGAACAACCAGAACTGATACACCTACAGCATACTTTCACCATACAGAATGTCATGCTACACAGTCCAACTTGGAACTACGCACACATTGCACTTCACCATACAATGCACATTCATGTCTCTACATATCCAGTGTACTTATTATTTGTATCTGTATTTATAATTTAATGCACCTTCGCATCGCTGGTTAAGATAACATATGCTTACTGCGTACTGTACTGCAACATTTGCACTGCTTCCCCACCCCCCATCTCCTTATTTGCACAATCTCCTGACAGATGTCCAACTCGTACTTGTACTGTCAACTGTACACTGTGTGTACTGAATATATGTATGTGTATATTGCACACTGCCATCTATGTAAATCTGTATATAAGGGTATTGTCTATATGTAATATCGTATTGTATTGTCATATGTAAACTGTCACTGCATTGTCTGGAGCACGCTCCTAAGAATTTCACTCACCTATGCACAAGTGCTGTGGTGATGTGACAATAAAGTGATTTGATTTGATTGATTTGATTTAGGGTCACAGGTGATTAAGAAAATGAATCCTGGTGGTGGGGCGAGACAAAGAGAAGGGAGCATTTATTCCTGATGAAATACAAAGCAGGGGTGACATTTACCCTGGATGTTTGTTGACATATGCTAGGTGTAAGTGCAGAAAATGTTTGGCTTTTATTTTGTATTTCCCGGTGTTTGGTCATATGGGTGCAGGTGGATATTTACCTGATGGCATTTCCTGTTTGGCATGCATCTGTGGAGAGGGTGTGAGCAGTGGCTTCAGACCACATCAGTTTCTCTGTGATCAGAATCAGTTTATCTGGAAACAAAACAAACCACAAGCAGAAACTAAAAAGAGATTGATCAAAAACTTGAGAGACGCCATCAGTGTGATCCTGTATGTGTCAGGTTTTAGGACTCTTTTGTTGTGTTTTTATTTGGTTTAGTCCCTTTTGTCTTTGGTTCGTTCCACTTCCTTTTTGCCCTTATTTGGTTTTGTTCCTGTCCCTCCCCTAATTAAGTCATTATTAGTTAATCACCAGCACCTGTCATGTGTCTTGTTAACCACCCTACTTAAGTTGGATTCTGTTCATTGTTTGATTGTCTGTTCTCGTCTTTGTGTGCGTGTCTCCGTTGCCAGTCTCCTGTGTGGATTTATTGTGGATTTGTTTATTAAAATAATTGTTTTGCACCTGACCTCGACCTTGCACTCCTCGTTTGTCTTCCCGCACGACACCGCGTGACAGAAGAACAGACCTAAACTGTTTTTCGGTGTGTTTTTGTCTGCGTTTATTTTCTCATTTTTCCAGTGTTTTCTTTTTGTTTTTTGTTATTCCCCCTCCACGTTATGAATAATCCTGCTGTCCTCCTCCTCCTGAAGCAGGGGAATCGATCTCTTGAGGACCACACAAAGGACTTTATTTTGTTAGCTAATTACACCAGCTACCCAGACGACTGCCTCTGCGCATTCTATCAATCCAGACTTAATTCCGAAACAAGAGCGCAGTTGTCTGGGGATCGTCCTCAAGAGAACTTTTCTGCCTTTATTGAGTGTGTACTGGTGTCATGTCAGTCGTCGATGACTGTGGACATCGTGGATGACACCAGTCCCACTCACGTCCCAGAGCCCAGCCCACCATCACCCGTGACGGAGCTGCCCGAGCCCACCGCAGACGGAGAGCCAGAGCCTGCCGCGATCGTTGAGCCATCACCACCGGAGGTGACAGAGCGGACGATCGTCCCGGAGCCAGAGCCTACAACGTCTGACCAGGTGCGAGAGCCGGCAACCGTGGAGATTGCGGGGGCTACGGAACTGGACTGGACTCAAAGGAATTACATGACTTGGACACTGGATTATCTATCTCCCTTCCGTCATCCTCTGAACATTTGCAGGAACAAAAAATCCCACCCAGCCTCCCTCTCCCGCCTTCTCTCACTGACCGTTTTCCTGCCTCAACGCCCACTCCACTGGGTCTCGTCAGTCCCGCCGCTCAATCTCAGCTCACCATCTGTGGCGTGGGCTTGCCACGGGTCTGCCCATCTCCAGCTCCGTTGGCGTTGAGTCCGGAGGATCCCTCATCTCCACCTCTAGCCTCCGATCCTTGGACTCCGCCTCGGCCCTCCGACTCTGCGGCTGCACCATGGCACCTAGCTCCTTCATCTCCACCGTCGCCCGTCGATCCACCAGCTCCACCGGGCTCCCTCGTCCCTACGGCTCCGCCCCGGTCAGTCGTCACCCTGCAATCGCCTCTGGACTCCACTCCTCCGGCTGCGCCTCGTCGCTCCGTACCTCCGGCTCGGCTGGACTCCTCCCTCCCTTCTGCTCCGCCTCAGCCCTCGATCGCTCCGGCTCCACTGCGGCTCTCCGCCTCTGCCTCGGTCGCAGGTGCCATCTGTTCCGCCTTGGCCCTACGGATCTTCAGTGTCGCCCCGGATCTTCGGCTCTCCGTCTCCGCCTCGGGCTCCACCACCACCTGCTCCGCCGCCGCCAGTCGGCCCCCTGGAGTCGTCAGCCTTTCCTCCACCATGGCTCCTCCCTCCGTCGTCTCCACCGTGGGCCGCCATCTCGCCTGTGGCCTGGGTCTCTCCTGGCTCCTCCTGCTTCAGATCCCTCCTGTCTCCCCCCTGGCTTCTCCCTCCGGCTGATCCACCCTGGACCCTCCTGTCCTCTCCCTGGCTCCTCCCTCCAGCTGATCCACCCTGGACCCTCCTGTCATCTCCCTGGACTCCCTTTGCTCTCCTCCTCCCGGATGTCCGTCCCCCACCCAAGCCCCCCCATGTTTCTGTTTTCGGCGCGAGGTCGCACCTTCCGGGAGGGGGGGAGTTATGTCAGGTTTTGGGACTCTTTTGTTGTGTTTTTATTTGGTTTAGTCCCTTTTTGTCTTTGGTTCGTTCCACTTCCTTTTTGCCCTTATTTGGTTTTGCTCCTGTCCCTCCCCTAATTAAGTCATTATTAGTTAATCACCATCACCTGTCTGTGTCTTGTTAACCACCCTACTTAAGTTGGATTCTGTTCATTGTTTGATTGTCCGTTCTCGTCTTTGTGTGCGTGTCCGTTGCCAGTCTCCTGTGTGGATTTATTGTGGATTTGTTTATTAAAAGAATTGTTTTGCACCTGACCTTGACCTTGCACTACTCGTTTGTCTTCCCGCATGACACAGCGTGACAGTATGCAGTAACTCTCAGATTCTTCATCTGATTGACAAACACGAGTCCTGTGTTTGCTTTAAGAAAAACAAATGGAAACACATGCATGAATCAGTGTGTTCATTGTTCTTACGCTGTGCGATTTGCCGGGGGGTTCCCCCCCTCTGGTCTATGCATCCTTGCCCGGTGGGGATAAAAACTTCCCGTGAACCTGCTCCTAAGTCCAGTTCTGAAGCAACTGATTCAAGATACACACTTAAAATGTATGGTTCTGAATCAAATGATTCATGATACACGCTTTGAAGTCCCGTTTTGAAAAAGTGCAGTTTTAAATCAAATGATTCGTGATCCGATTGGAGCATTTCCGATTGGTTTCGTTTTGTTGCTTTCTCTATAATAATTTATTTGTTGTTTCAAAGGAAATTGTTACAATTAATAGGCCTAACTTACAATGTTTTTATGAAATTTTGATCACGTTAGAGACAGATTCCATCGTATCAAAAACATTTCATGACATGACACTCATTATTTGGTACTTGCCTAAAAAGATGGGTATATATATATATATATATATATATATTATAATTAATTGAGTATATTTTCCTACATGGACTAGATAGCTCTTTAATTTCATTCATATTGCAAAAAATTACCACATGAGACAAAAAAAAAAAAAAAAAAGATTGTGGTCGATGAATTAAGTCCTTTTAATATTGTGTCTTTACAGAAAGTGTGAGAAATGTGTCTTCTGTACATATGACCAAATAAAAAATTCATAGTGTTTTGTATTGCACTAAAACTCGGTATATGGTGCATCAATGAACAGTTGTAATTTTGAAAATGTATTTCTAAACATACCATATGCTCAGTAGTTCTAAGCTTCCATGTTGAGTTATAGACCCAAAACCCTAAAAACAGCAACTAAGTTACTGTCAACTATGTTGCCCAGTAAAGGTAATGTGGTGGACAGTAGCAAACATAGATGGTATTTTATGCACATATTTCTACAGATCACCTTTATTTATTTAGCACTTCATACAAATATATATAGTTTCAAAGCAGCTATGTAAGGTCATGGGTGTTTGGGATAATGGAAACTTTTTTCTTCACATTGTCAAATGCTAAATGTATCCCTAATTATAGAACGACCCATACAATCAACTACTTTTAACAAATTTTATCTGGTGCTAAAACAAACAGCTCATAATGCACGGGTTCTCAACTCTGGCCCTCAAGGTCTACTTTTGTACAACGTTTAGTTCTAAACTTGATAAAACCTTTTAATCCTGAAGACTTTGATTAGCTTGTTCATGTGTGTTTGATTGGGGTTGGAGCGAAAATCTGTAGGACAGTGAACCTCGAGGGTCAGAGCTGAGAACCCTTGCATTAGTGAGCTGATTAATGAGGGTTGAGTTAATTAGTGAAGACAGGTGATGCTAGTTACTGACAGCCTTTAAAACCCTCTGTTTGAAGTTCCAGTCAAAAAGAAAGTAATTTGTGTGAGGAATAAGTGTGATTGTTGAGTGTGTATTGAGAGAAGGGTTTAGAGGATTTAAAAAAAAAAAGACAAGATAAAGATTTTTTTTTTCCTTATGAGTTAAAAAATACACTGTTACTTGTTAAAAAGTCTCTTTGTGAAATTTACCTTTACCTTTCATTTACCTGTCTGTTTTTACTGATTATATTTGCATGTGTACACATCCTTATTCATTTATGTCCACACCACATTTAGAAGTTCAGGCTAGACAGTATTCAAATCTCTAATAAGAAACAAAAGGATAAACAGTGTTATTGTTCTAGTCATATTCCATTACATTCAGTCTTATTCATCTGCTAGTTTTACTGCAGCAGTTGTGTCCCAGTTCAGAGGCTGCATCCTTCAAAGTCCACAAAGGTTAAAGGAAGTGTGGTTAAATGAGACTGTATTTACATGTTCACCTATTTAATATTGATTTTAGGTAAATCTGATACAGCAGGACAAACTTTATTTGGATGGTATTGTTGACATGTTCTTTTTTGTTTGGCACAAAATGGTTCTAGATGCAGTATTTTACACCCAACAATACTTCATTTAGCTGACGCACATAATGTTGGTACTCATTGATTCACATTTAACCAGTCATTTATAATTGAAATACATGATTACTACATGGAAAGAGAAATAAGCACAACAGCATACAGAGATCCATAAACACAAATAAGAAATAGAAGAAGCTCATATCATACTGCTCAGATGCATTAGAAAGTAAAAGAAAATAGCATAAATGTATATCGTATGACAAGTACGTATGTTGCCCTTTGACCCCTCACAAAATTCAGTAGCAATTCTGAAGTTAGTTAAAAAACACAAGACATAATAAAAGACTGCTGCTGGTCAGAATGATATAAAAACAATGAAACCAAACAAAACGCCTTTTACAATCTGACTGCAAATGTTTTATTGAAAATGTAACTATTCAAAATAATTAACAATCATCTGTCTTTAAAAGTGTCTACAGATTTATGAAACCGATTTAAGATAAAACCATACAGACAGTTTGTGATTCAGAGATCATCACCTCCTAGTGAACCAATGAATTTTTGAAACCGTTATGACACAACAAAGCCTCGTTTACAGAAATCGCATGACTTTGGCAGTTTGATTCATGCTTCAAAACACAAAAGAGTTTTCAAGTTACCTTCAGGTACAATTGACTGATTACGATGAAGTATTCTATGTTAAAAGTATTAATTACAAACCAAAGTATTACAAACCAAGTGATTTAAAAAAAAAAAAAGAGGATAACACACAAGGAAGAAAAAGAGGTGAACACACAAGTATTAATTTTCCTACATGAAAGGTCTGTGCATCCTTTCACCCTAAATTTCTGCGGCAGATGAAGTTGAGTTTGTCAGTTTCAGGACGGCTGATCCAGCGCTGATTTCCTCCAGACTGAACTGCTCCAGATCTCACTGTAGGTTCACAGTGCTCCTCTGATGTGCTGTTCCCTGGAGCCCAGTTCTGATAGCACACAGTCTCTCCACTCACCCAGAACCAGATGCCCACAGTGCAGGAGTGACGTAAACCCAACCACACCGCCTCAGTGGACGCCCGTTTAACCACGTTCATCACACGATGCTGAATCTCATCTGAATGAACCGAGACCAGATCCACATGATTCTGTCTGCAGTATCTCAGAGACTTAGACCATGGCAGATTCTCTTTTATCAAAATCAGTTCAGCATCTGGACACAAAACAAACCACAAGCATAAACTAGAGAGAGACTGATCAAAACAACATGCAGAACAAACACTGTGGATGAATACGTCATGACAGACATGTAGTGTGAACTTTAAGAGATCTGGAGGTGATGGAGGATAGTGGGTGTTTTGTGAGGATCTACTCACCTTCATAACACACAAAAGATTTTAAGCTGTCGCAAGTGAGGTCATGCCATTCTCCGTAATAGTCTAGTTTGAGCCCTGCACAGTTTTCATCTTTTCCAGCATTAGGTTCATCAGTGTGCCAAAATCTGAATGAGGAGTCACTCTGATCTGACCACTGCCATGAGTCTCTGAACAGACCGATCCAG
Source organism: Cirrhinus molitorella (assembly GCA_033026305.1). NCBI lineage: Eukaryota > Metazoa > Chordata > Actinopteri > Cypriniformes > Cyprinidae > Cirrhinus > Cirrhinus molitorella. The sequence continues at coordinate 3,577,555 of CM065118.1, read as the reverse complement.
ACATCATCAGAAATGTGACTATCATTCATGATCTTCTCAACCTGTTGATTCTCATTCTGGTTTCTCACACTGACCAGATCAATGTGATTCTGTCTGCAGTAACTCTGAGCATCTCTCCATTTCATTGTCTTATTGACAAATATGAGTCCTGTGTTCACTTTAAGAAAAACAAATTGAAACAGATTCATGAATCAGTTTGTTCATTATTCTTGCGCTGCTTCATGGTTTGGATGTGAACAGGAGCAGCAGTGGAACCATCAGAAGACATTTCATTAAAAGTCTGATTTTGCTGATATAACGTGAGGTAAATTTTGTGAATTGTTTTTTTTCATGTTTTTCTGGAATACTGGATTCAGACAAAGAACTTGTTGAGAGAAACATCGGGCAGACAAAAATGTTACACTGCATATATGTTAGTTAACTAGCCCTTAAAAATATCAGTAAAAAGTTCATTTAAAATGTGGTATTCTAGACTATACAAATACAATATATACAAATACACTTTTTTTCTGGACTAGTAATAATGTTGTTAGTTTGTTCATAGTCTTGCTCCTACGGTGCTTGCAAAATATCTCTGGTAGCCCTTCGGGCAGGTACTCTTTATATATAATATATACTTTAGATTTTAGCCCGAAAATAATTTAACTAGCCCAAATAAAAAAAAAAAAACTATTTTTAAAGAATATAGAAAATCAGATATGAAGTGTAAATATCAGTCAAAAATATTTTCAATCCACAAATATCAAACAATCAAAATTTTTAAATGTCAATTTAAGGCAATTTATGAACCTTTTAAGAGCTGCACAAGTACAATGAATACAGTATGAGTGGGGTTGGACAATGTACGTTAGCATATTAAGCCATAAAATTATGATTTACAGATTTTCACAAAAAAAAAAAAAAAAAGAAAAGAAAAAATATACCATAACACCATTTAGCCTTTATACCACTGAAAGGAATAATTCAAGTATATAATTTATTATATTTAAAACATACATATTACTGTCTTAATTGTTTAGATTTTTAGAAGGCACATTAACTTCTTTCTCATTTACAACTCTGTGTTTGCTGCAAAAACAAGAGTCGATATTTGCAATAATCAGATCATAACGGTTGAAAAATTTATTGGAAATGCAAATTCATTATCTGCCATGAGGTGGCGCTTTAGGAGTGCTGAAATATTACGGTTTCCCTAGAAACTGCTGTACACAAAGCAGCACCGCACTCATTAACGCTGTTGTAGTAGGCATTATAGGTAAAATGAAATGACAATGCTAATGATGCGTTTCTGAGGACAGTCGGTTTCCTTCAGATACATTTATTTAAAGACATCCGTGCCGCGTTTTGACTTTGAAAGTGTAGCACGCATATTTATCATTGGCATCATATTGATCATATGACACGCATATGATCAATATGACACGCATATTGACATCATTGCCTTTTGAAGTTCAATCCAGCCCTATCGCAATTCTTGTCGTCCCGTCCCCAACTGTAAGACCTCTTAAAATTATTATTAAGACTTTTCTTATGCTATTTAACATATTGAAAACTTTTTATGGCCTTAAATTTTATACAACTAAATTGAGGAGTATTTAAGGACCTGTCCTAGATTTTTATTTATTTATTTAAAATATTTTACATTGCAATGGACGTTGTGTTCTGTGTGAGCTTAGTTAGTCTGTAAATAAATAAAGGCTCAGTACTAGAACCATTACTTTTTATGCTTTATATGTTAACCTTAGGAGATATCATCAGGAAACATGGTGTTAGCTTTCACTGTTACGCTGATGATACTCAGCTCTATATTTCTTCAAGGCCTGGTGAAACATACAAAGTTGAAAAACTAATGGAATGCATAGCTGATATTAAAAACTGGATGACAAGTAATTTCTTATTGCTAAATTCTGAAAAAAACAGAGGTGTTAATTATTGGGCCAAAAACCTCAGTAAGTAAAAACACAGCATAATACTTGATGGCTGCTCTGTAAATTCTTCATCATCAGTTAGGAACCAGGTGTGTTATTTGATAGCAATCTTTCCTTCGAACACCACATTTCTAGCATTTGTAAAACAGCATTTTTCCATCTTAAAAACATAGCAAAATTATGACCTATATTCTCAAAGTCAAATGCAGAAATATTAATTCATGCGTTCATGACCTCCAGGATAGATTATTGTAATGCTTTATTGGGTGGTTGTCCTGCACGCTTAATAAACAAACTCCAGCTGGTCCAAAATGCAGCAGGTAGAGTTCTTACTAGAACCAAAAAGTATGAGCATATTAGCCCAGTTCTGTCAACGCTGCACTGGCTTCCTATTAAACATCGTATTGATTTTAAAATCTTGCTAATTACTTATAAAGCCCTCAATGGTTTAGCTCCTCAGTACTTGAGGGAGCTTATATCACATTATAGTCTCTCACGCCCGCTGCGTTCTCAAAACTCTGGCAATCTGATAATACCCAGAATATCAAAATCAACTGCGGGTGGCAAATCATTTTCTTACTTAGCACTGAAACTATGGAACAATCTACCTAATTCTGTTCAGGAGGCAGACACACTCAGTCAGTTTAAATCTAGACTAAAGACCCATCTCTTTAACCTGGCATACACTTAACACATTTAAATATTTCTAATATTCAAATCCGTTAAAGGATTGTTAGGCTGCATTAATTAGGTCAACCGGAACCAGGAACACTTCCCATAACACCCAATGCAAGAAAAATGGAATCTATGCTAATATTGTCTGTCTCCTGCTTATTCCGAGGTCAGATCCAGTATGAATCCTGAACAGTTGGTCACTGCAGTTTCCCTTGATCCAGTTTGTATCCAGATGGTGGGTCAGTACATATAGACCACCTCTACAGGTCTGTATGGGAGTACAAACTACTTGTTTATTGGTCAGAGGAGAACTGTTTCTCCCAGGGATTTTTTTTCTCCATCAGTGTCACAGATGGAGTTTTGGTTCCTTGCCACTGTCGCCTATGGCTTGCTCAGTTGGGGACAACAACTAAATTGGGGAAAACTAAATTGGGGACAAACAATTTATTAATTTGGAACTATTGATTAATTTCCTCAAACTAAAATTGTTTAAAGTTTCTTTTGAATTATTGATATATTACTTTCCCATTTGATACTGTAAAGTTGCTTTGACACAATTTGTATTGTAAAAAGCGCTATATAAATAAAGCTGACTTGACTTGACTTGTAAATTAGAATGATGATGGGTTTGTGTTGAAATATTAAAGCTGAATGCATCAAACTATATCACACAGCTCACGTGTTCAGATGATTTATCACAGACTCAGTAGTTAATGATCACAAATGCATGTAGAGATTAGGGGTTGCACCGATTAGTCGGCTAGTCACTTTAATGACCTGCCATGCTTGACGTCGACTAGTCGCTGGTTCTAAATAGAGGATGCAACAGGACAATAAAACATTTACATTGTTTCCAAACAGTTAAAAGACGAAAAAACTCATACTCCGAAAGTGCTTCACAAGTAGTTTAATTATAACAGCGTTTCCCAATTCCAATCCTCGCGCCCCACGGTTCACATTTTGCATGTTTGCATTTTTCTTAGTTAACGCACCTGATTCTGACAACAAGCCCCGTTCATTAACGTCCAATTGACACGGTCATTACACAGTTTTCATTGTTCCCTACCCATGAGCACGGAAAATCCGTTGACGTTTACTTCACTTCATTCACAAATTTGCGCTATGCACCGCCTGCAGCGTCTTCATACACAGACGAATCTTAGCAGAGAAGCGTGCATTGTGACATAAATGCATGTGTAAATAAATACAATTTAAATTCATGTCTCGCATGCTTTAATGACCTTTAAATGGATCATATACGCTCGCTTCAAACTGGAAGCTTGGATCTCTACTTTGCAGGGCACCTATAACAGATCAAACATCGTAGCCTATGTGATAAACGATTCATGCAAGATGTGCAGAGCGGTGGGGTGCGAGGACTGGAATTGAGAACCGCTGGATTGTACATGTATGCTTAAATGGAAAGGGAGAATGCATGTTTTAAACAGATTATTGCACAGGTAAATTAATCTCCATTCTAATCTAGTGCGTTGTAACTTGCGCGCACATAGGCTACAGACATAACGCGCAGATCACACGCACACAGAATCATTTAATAGTGCGGAAATTTATTGACAGCAATGTCCTATGATTTCTCAATAATACAGCTTAGAAACCAAAAGGTTTTAGCATATATTTCTTATTAATTAAAACCCACATCTTTACTATTAGTAGAGAGATGCTGCCAGGTAGAATTATTTCACACACACAATCACTCTCTCACTAATGCTCATCTATTTCTTACGAATCTTAATCTATTTATCTGATTAAGAATGAGCAAAATATAACGACCCAAAGACAAAGGAACGATAAAAACGAGCTATTATAGGAACAGTAGCCATGTGGGCAGCGCTGTGTCATGTGCCATATAGTGGTGCACAAGGTGTTCAAGCGCAAGATTCAGGCGTATTTGTTCATCAATTATGTCATCAGCGACTAGTCTACATCGACTTGACTTTCATCACATTAACGTCGACTTTAAAAAATCTGAAGTCGTTAAACCCCTAGTAGAGATGTTGTTTCCATGTTTATTTCCTGTCACTGTGCAGGCTCTTTTATTGTATCTGATAGCAGACCTGGTTCCAGAATAAAATTGGTGTTTCTGAAAATAGCGAGGTGCTTTTTTTTTTTTTTTTTTTACTTTTCTATAAGCGTGCTAAAAATATGTCACTAATCTTAATTCATCACAGTCTCACAAAGATGAGATATAATCAATGCAGCTGTATTTAACACAGAATCTAGACATAATGTCCACTATGTCTACACTTTTTATCCCATGTGACAACAAAAGGTCATCATGCATTCAATTCATGTCAAGTTGTATAACCTCTATTTATGACCACATTAAAAAGTAGAAGCAATTAGTCTTGTGTCAAAAATGTGTAAAGCATAGGTCAGGAGTGACCAGCTTTAGTCCTGGAGAGCCACAGTTATTTCACTTCAACCCTAATCAAACACACAAAACAGCTAATCAAGCTCTTCAGGATCACTTGAAAACCAGAAGCTGAAGCAGGTTGCATATAAAAATTACAGGACAGTGGGCTACCATAAGCAGGGCTTGAAAGTTATATGATTCATCTTTTTATAATATAATCTTCCTTGTCATTGTAAAGAGATGCACTCACTGTTATTGGATAAACGGCAGATGAAAGTCAGGGATTTATCACATTTCTCATCATGCCATTGTCCATTTCCCATCATAGCACAATTTTTTCCATCTGGCTGTCCAGTAGCCCAGTTCAGATAGAGCACAGGTTCACCTGAAGACCACTGCCATTTATCACGACCTGTCCACTGCAGCCCAATCCAGACTTGGTCATTATTCGCATTCTGCTTCAGCTTGATCGCATTGTTTATCTCGTTCATGTCATTCATGTTGTCAACGGTGGCCAGATCTGTGTATTTCTCTCTGCAGTATCCCTGAGCTTCAGTCCAGGTCTTCTTCTCATTTATAAAGTGATACTGACGCTGAACACATTCAGATACGGAGCAGAGAGCTGTGAAAGAGAGGCTTTACTTTAATGCTTTTCATAACAGGATCAAACCAAATGAAACCTGAAATCATAAATAAAACCACAAACACACTCACCAATGAGAAGAAGAAGAATGAAATATAGAATTTGGTCCATTTCTGAGAAAGAAAGAAAACTAAAATAGGCTTATTTTCATCTATTTTTAAAAGGCATCTTAGCAGCATAACAGGATTTACAGCAATTTAGATAATATTAACATCTTAAAGTCTAGTTGTAGTTAAATAATGAACATGTGAGTTGTTCTTACTTCAGAGGTTGTGTGTTTCTGTCCTGAGTCTGATGTTTCTGTCTGCAACTTTAAACTGTGTTGATTATATCTTCTCTCATCTGTCATTTAGCATCACATCACATTTGTGTTTTTTCTAAAAAAATAATTTTCATATTTTACTTCCTCTACAGTATAGTGTATTCATCCATCCATCCATCTCTGTTCCCTAATTTCCATACTAACATCTGTGTCAGTCACTATTAGTCAATATGAATATGGACCTTAATTAACAAAATGACATATGTATAAAAACTGTTAATCTAGATTTTAATGTTCACAAATAAGTTTTTTTTTTTTTTTTTTTTGCTGAAAGCGTTGTAGTAAAACAGGTGATACTGGTTACTGAGAGCCTTTAAAAACTCTTATTTTATTTTATTTTATTCTAGGAAAAAAATCCCATTGAGATCCAAGTCTCTTCTACCAGGGAGTCCTGGTCAAAATGGCAGCACATTAAGTTTCACATAAAACACTTTTGAAAAGATACATAAAACCCAAAACACACACACATCCAATATAACTGTACATTTACACATATATACTGTTATAGTCAAGGAGGGTGCTGTCAAGCTTAACAACTCTACTCTGTCACATAAAATTAAGATGGACATTTTTTACTTTTTCAACATTTTATTTTAATTCATAAATATATACAATATACTTCTTTTATTGCTGCCATATATGGTCTACTCTGCTACAGTACATGAGGAGCAGTGGCCATTTTGAGTGAAAAACCACAACCCCATCACTGGCTACGTTTACATGCACCCAAATAATCCGTTTGTAATCGGATTGAAGGCTCAATCGGATTGAAAAACGTTCATGTAAACACCTTAATCGATCCGATTAAGCTCGATCGGAATGAAATTTCGATCGGATTGAAAGGGGTGGTTTATTCCTTTTCTAATCCGATCCAACAGCAAAAAATGACCATGTAAACACTTGAATCCGACTACTTTCTCAATCGTATCCGGAAGTCTCTGGGGCACATGCGCAGTGCAATGTTGACATGCATTACGCCAGTGGTTCTCAAACTTTTTTGGTCGCACCCCCCTTTAAACTTATAAAAAAATCGGGCGCCCCCCTCCTTCCCGAATTTCCATCCCACCTGAGACTAACAAATAATTTTATTACCATTACAAAAAAATTAATGCTTTTTTAATTGTAAAAATCTAAAAGGGAAAAACATCTGCAACACTTGAAACTTAAAATAGCACTGAGAGAATAACTGTATTATGTTTATTTTTTGCTGTTTTATGCTGTCCCCAAGGCATAGGGCACACACACACACACACACACACACACACACACAGGCCTTTCCTCCTCACCTACGCAATTAACACCGTTTCTACAACAGACGCGAGCGGCAAAATAAAGTAGCACCTATTTTAATCAGTAGCCTACCCATTATAAACTTAAGTCACCGTGTCTAAACCGGACGCTACAGTTGTCGCGTCGCGTCACAGCGCAACAGCTCTTCACTGGACGCAACAAAGCGAACGTTGCAAATCATTTTAACTTTGTGTCAGTACGTCATAAACAGAAAAAGGCATCAGATTAATGTCGGGGATTTATCGCGCTCCACATTCAGTATAGACAGCATGTTTGCAACGGTAGTTTTGTTGCGTCCCGTGTAGAGCTGTTGCGACGCGAAAACTGTAGCGTCCGGTGTAGACGCAGAGAAGCTGTGTTGAAGATACGTCTCCTCATATTTTCTGCATTTAGTTTTGAATGACTAGCACCAGCCTGTGTCTGTGCGACTTCATTTATGGCTTTCACATACCGATCCGTCTCCCATTCTAAGTTACGTCCTTTGACTTTTTTTTTTATTTCTTTCATTTTTCTGCTGATGGACCGCGCCCCCCTTGCAATACTCGTGCGCGCCCCACACTTTGAGAACCACTGCATTACGCAGTGCGCAAGTTCACGTTCACGTCTTCTTTAGTTCTAATCGGAATGTATATAAAACACATATAAACTGATATTTGAATCAGATTACAATGTTAAGAGTACATGTAAATAGATCTGCAATCCGATTCAATTCATTCGGATTGACAAATATTGGTGCATGTAAACGTAGCCACTGATATATGTATTTCTCATTGTTATGGGGTTGTAAACTTGTGACATGGTTGAGTTGTTTGCTTTATTAATAATTCTAATGAAAAAAAAAAAAAATAATAATAAAATAGACATGGTTTCAGTAAATACATTTTTGTTTTGCACTATAGTAAGATTTTTTCTAAGAAAATAAAGAGGCTCCAGTCAAAGAGAAAGTGCGTGTGTGTGTGTGTGTGTGTGTGTGTGTGTGTGTGTGTGTGTGTGTGTGTGTGTGTGAGTGTGAGTGAGTGAGTGAGGAGTAAGTGTGATTATTGAGAGTGTGTTGAGAGAAGGGTTTAGAGGATAAAAAATGAAATAAAGATAGACTTTTTCATGAATAAATAAATAAATAAATAAATAAATAAATAAATACACTGTCACTCATAAATGTGTAAATGCACTGTATGAGTTAAATACGCTGTGTTTTGTTTTGTTTCTAAAACTGAATATGTTTGCATGTGTACACATCCTCATTCATTTGTTTATGTCCACACCACATTTAAATGTTCAGGCTGGACAGTGTTCAAATCTCTGATGAGAAACTAAAGGATAAACAGTGAGTGTTATTGTTTTAGTCATATTCCATTGCATTCAGTCTTATTCATCTGCTAGTTTTACTGCAGCAGCTGTGTCCCAATCTAGAAGCTGCATCCTTCAAAGTCCACAAAGACTGTCTATGGAGGACCTCCTGTCCTTGCCCACCACTCCTGTTGCCTATCAACTATGACAGCTGTCATCGAGACACAGCAGAGATGTTTCTGACAGACTTTTACATGCAAATAATTTTTTTTTTAAGGTGCTGTATGTAAGATTTTGACTCTACTAAAGCATAAAAATACTGTAAGGGTGGTTTCCCTACAGTGTTTCCGGCTGTAGGATTGCCGAACTGTACATTTCTTGTTTATTACCACCCACTGCCACTTATACCAACGACGAAAATAAGCGCAGTTAGAATCGCTAAATATGTGGGAGAGCGTTGCTATTGAGTGACTATATTGCTGTAAAGCTGCTTACCCACTAGCAAGTGAAGGTAATAGCTGGAGGCCTTGCATGAACAATGCAAATAACTCAGTAAGAGGTTTTTTTTTTTTTCAGTTGAGAATGACATGTAAACCACTGATATTTGCCTTTAGAAAGTGATGTCCTATATTTCAGAAAATATGGTGGAGGTCTACCCCTTCCCAGTGACCAGCATTTTTCCTCTGTATTGCCTAACTTGGCCACAGGGTTGTTTGCTATGTTCTCCTGGAGTTTGAGGATTTTCATGCCTCTCTAATGCTTCCTTTACACCATGTGTTCTGGTACAAGACTCTGCGCTATTGCGGTGCTGCATCACTTTAAGAACACCTTTTTGAGCAGATACTTCCTCTGTACTAAATGCTCCAAAATCATCACAGCAAGTCACCTCCTCTAAGAAATGAACATGCTTTTTAGCCCCATCGCTGTTACGCGTTTTGGGAGACACGAACTCTTGTGCATTTAGCTTAGCCTTGAGATCTGCAATGGTGTCCTTGTGATTTTTACACTTTTCAGTCAGGCCAAACTGTTCAGCTAGTAATTTATCTAGCTGTGATTGAAGATCCTGAATCTTTGCCTCTGACCTTTGTACTTCTGCACTTTCAGAATGCAATTCTTTATTTAGCATCTACACTTAAAGATAGATGTGTCATCAAATCACGTAGCCATGTCCAGCTTATGAAGTTTAAAGCCTCAACTATTTCACCATGTTTTGATTTCTTTTGATGTTGGTTTAGGGCAGTCAGTTCGTAGCTCTGCTTTAATTGTGCAATATCCTCATGACGGGCGGGCAAAAAAAAAATGTTTCTGACAGATTTTTTCTTACAAAGAAATATATTTTTTAAAATTTACTTTCCTTTCCACATTCACCTATTTAATACTGATTTTAGGTAAATCTGATACAGCAGGATAAACTTTATTTGGATGCTCAAATTTGGTTAAAATATTATCAGGCAAACCTTGAGTGACAACACACGCACACACAAAAACACAAAAGAGTGAAAGATCATTGCTCCATTTATTGATTGTCTTGTTGTTGTGATTGTTCTACATCCACATAATGTTGGTTCTTATTGATTCACACTCAGTCATTTTTAATGTAAATACATGATTAATACAATAAATTAATTATAAGAATAAGAGAAAGAGAAATAACCACAACATACAGAGATCCTAAAAACACGAATAAGAAATGAAAAAAGCTCATATCATACTCTTTTGTTATTTTAGGAAGTATAAGAAAACCATATAAATAATCAGTAAATCTGATTCCCTTTTGATCCCTCACAAAATTCAGTTACCAATTCTGAAGAGAGTAAATAACTAACCTGAAATACTCCTACTGGACAGAATGGTGTAAAAACCATGAAAACAAACAAAATATATTAAAACGCCTTTTACAAACCAACTGCAAATGTTTTATTGAAAGTGTAACTATTAAATATAATTAACTCATTTGTCTTTAAAAAAGGAAAAAAGATCATACAGACACTGATTCTTGTGATTCAGCAATCATCACCTTCTAGTGAACCAATGAGTTTTGAAACAACAAGCTAAAATTTCACTCAATTTCTGCTGCAGATGAAGTTGAGTTTGTCAGTTTCAGGACGGCTGATCCACTGCTGATGTCCTCCAGACTGAACTGCTCCAGATCTCACTGCAGGTATACAGTCCTCCTCTGATGTGCCGTTCCCTGGAGCCCAGTTCTGATAGCACACAGTCTCTCCACTCACCCAGAACCAGATGCCCACAGTGCAGGAGTGACGCAAACCCAACCACACCTCCACAGTAGACGCCCATTTAACCACGTTCATCACACGACGCTGAATCTCTCCTGAATGAACCGAGGCCAGATCCATATGATTCTGTCTGCAGTATCTCAGAGCTTCAGACCATGTCAGATTCTCTTTGATCAGAAACAGTTTATCTGGAAACAAACAAACAGGAACTAGAGAGAGACTGAACTAAAACAACAAGCAGAACAAACACTGGATGAATTTGTCATGTCAGACAAGTAGTGTGAACTTTGAGATCTGGAGGTGATAGATGATAGTGGGTGTTTTGCGAGGATCTACTCACCTTCATGACACACAAAATCTTCTGTTCTAGTGCAAAAGAGGTCATGCCATTCTCCATAATAGTCTTGTTTGAGCCCTGCACAGTTTTCACTAACTCCAGCACTACTAGGTTCAGTTTTGTACCAGAATCTGAATGAGGAGTTTCTCTGATCTGACCACTGCCATGAGTCTTTAAACAGACCGATCCAGACATCAGATATGTGGCTGTCACTAATGATCTTCTCAACCTGTTGATTCTCATTCTGGTTTCTCACACTGACCAGATCTATGTGATTCTGTCTGCAGTAACTCTGAGTGTCTCTCCAATTCATTGTCTGACTGACAAAGACGAATCCTGTGTTCACTTTAGGAAAAACAAATTGAACAGATTCATGAATCAGTTTGTTCATTATTCTTATGCTGTTTCATGGTTTAAATGTGAACAGGAGCAGCGGTGGAAACAGCAGAAATGCATTTCATTCAAAGACTTTGTTGATATAACATGAGGTAGCGTTTGTGAATGTTTTTCTGGAATACTGTATTCAGACAAAGAGCTTGATGAGAGAAACATCAGCAGACAAAAATGTTACACTGCAGCTAAATATGTTAGTTAACTAGCCCTTAAAAATATCAGTAAAAAGTTATTTCAAAATGTGTGATTCTAGACTAATATATGCAAATATAAATACATATACACAATTTTTATATATATATATATATATATTTACATTGTAATGGATGTTGTGTTCTGTGTGAGTTTAGTTAATCTGTAAATTCAATTGATCATGGGTTTGTGTTGAGATACTTAAAGCTGAATGTATCAAACTCTATCATACAGCTCAAGGTGTTCAGATGATTTATCACAGACTCAGTAGCTAATGATCACAAATGCATGTAGAGATGTTGTTTTCACATGACAAATGTGTCGCTTTTATTTTATTTTTATTTTAGACCTGGTTCCAGAATAAAATGAGTGTTTCTGAAAATAGCGAGGTGCTTTTTTACTTTTCTGTAAATGTGCTGTACACTAAAAATATGTCACTAATCTTAATTCATCACAGTCTTACAAAGATGAGATATAATCAATGCAGCTGTCTGCATTTAACATTGAATCTAGACATTTATGTCCATTGTTTCTACACTTTTTTTTTTATTATTATTATTTGTGAAATGCAAATCTCAGAATGCACATACAAGTACACACTTAAAAGTCTGCCAAATAAATTTTAGTATTTAATATTATTTTATTGTTTTAATTAATATTATATGATAGTTTGCCAAATCTGCATTACAATTGCAAGCAGTATCCATAATGTCAAAATGTGATGTGCAGTCACATCCCTGTGTGTTTGCGGTTTAAACAAGTGTTCTTGATATGCTTCCTGTAGTTTTAATGTTTCATGGATTTAATAGTGTTTCTTAAATGTGGTAACTAAAGTTATTAAAGCTGCAGTACGTAAGTTTTGCCTCTTTGTTGCCATCTTTGAGTTGAAACTTGCAATTGCAATAATTTGAGGAATTATCTTCATTGTGTGGGTTGTGCACCGGCATCATCTGATTAAATATAACAATTGGTTAGCTCATATCACATCAAACCATGCAAATCATTATTATTGTTATACTTTGTTCTCAGATTGTTAATGCTAACAACATCAGCATTGCATGACTACATGTATTTAGTGTGTATTAGCATGTAGATTTCAATTTCTGTACAGTCTATGTCTAATTGTCATACCATTCAAATTTCATATAAAGAAGTTATTTTAACCCTAAAAAGCTAATTATTCTTCCTGAATCAGAAAGAGCTTTATTGCCAAGTATGCTTGCGCATACAAGGAATTTGTTTTTGTGACAGTAGCTTTCAGTAGACAACAACAACACGGACAATAAGAAAAATACAATGAGGTGAGAATAAAAAATATACATATTTAAATATAAATAGACAAAAATATATAGAAAACTAAATTAAGAAATAAGTGGTATGTACAGTTGTGCTGTTGATGATAAAGGGAAGAAAAAAAAAAAAAAAAAAAAAAATTGAGATGGAGGTGGTAACAAATAAATATAAGGTTATTGCACATGTTTTTATTGTACGATGGTGTGAACATTTAGCTGTTCATAAGGTGGATTGCCTGTGGGAAAAAACTGTTCTTATGCCTGGTTGTCCTGGCAATTGGGGCTCTGTAGCGCCAGCCAGATGGCAAAAGTTCAAAGAGGGAATGGCTTGGATGTGAGGGATCCAGGGTGATTTTCTGAGCTCTTTTCCTCACCCTGGATGTATAAAGTTCTTGAAGGGTGGGCAGGGGAGCACCAATAATCCTCTCTGCAGTCCGAACTGTTCTCTGTAATCTTCTGATGTCTGATTTTGTAGCTGAGACAAACCAGACAGTTATTGATGTGCACAGAACAGACTCGATGACAGCTGTGTAGAACTGTTTCAGCAACTCCTGTGGTAGGTTGAACTTCTTCAACTGGCGAAGGAAGTGCAACCTTTGTTGGGCCTTTTTTACAATGGAGTTGATGTGAGTGTCCCACTTCAGGTCCTGGGAGATGAAAGATCCCAGGAACTTGAATGACTCCACTGTAGCCACAGTGCTGTCCATGATGGTGAGTGGGGAAAGTGCAGGGGGATTCCTCCTGAAGTCCACTATCACCTCTACTGTTTTGAGCGTGTTGAGCTCCAGGTTGTTATGACTGCACCAGACAGCCAGCTCTTTAACCTCCTGTCTGTAGGCAGACTCATCACCGTCCTGAATGAGGCCGATAAGTGTGGTGTCATCTGCAAACTTCAGGAGCTTGACAGAGGAGTCTTTAGAGGTGCAGTCATTGGTGTAGAGGGAGAAGAGCAGAGGGGAGAGAACACAACCCTGAGGGGCGCCGGTGTTGGTGGTGCGGCTGCTGGACATGAATTTCCCCATTCTCACCTGCTGTTGCCTATCTGTCAGAAAGCTGTTGATCCATTGACAGATAGGGCTGGGAACAAGAGCTACTTCCTTTAGAAGTAGCTCTCTTTAAAATACTTATTTTGTAATCCCATAGGCTATCTGTAATTTGATGCACAATTAAAACTAAGATGTAATCTAATTTCAGTCACATGAGTTTCATAAACACATTCCTTTCTGGATTACAATCCGCCATCAAAATGATAAATCGAATTGTTCTAGCTGCTGTGAGAAAAGGCTATAAACAATCTAGCACCTGCAGCGTCATCACATGTGATTATAGTTATGGACTGCAGCTTTACAGTTATTTAAATTAAACATCTTCAAAACTAAATTTCCATATTTAAAATTTCTCTAATATGGGTAAAAGTGAACACAATAAAATTACACTTATAAGACAATAACTGAACTGTGTTCTTAGGACAAGAGTTTTGTTTATAAGTATCAAAAAGAGATAAGCTGTCATAGAATAATAACCAAAAAATGATGCCCAGAGGGAATTTTTGTTTTTAAGTACTGTACATGTTTGATTAAACCATCAAAATGATTTTATATTTATTGAAGTATGAAACCACTGAGATGCAGGAAAAAAAAAAAAAAAAGAAAAATCACACAGTTTGCTCATTGCGTTATCACAAATGAAACTACTGATTCCAATTTGCTTACAATATCTTTAACACATTTGTAATAATATTTGAATAAAGGGTGAAGATGTCAATTTTCCTAGGCCAGACATCACTTTCAGTCCCTACTGTGTTACGTTACATGTTGAAATTTTATCCATCCATTTATTTATTGTTTGTCATTTATATTGGCCAAAAACATAGTTTGGTATTTCTGAATTCATAATGTATACTACATTAAACTACAACTACACTTTGCTTTAAACAACAACAACATTATGCTCTATAATGGCAGATTCACGGTTGTCCCACATGCCAACAAAAGATCAGCATGCATTCAATTATTTTGTTTCCCCCTCTCTCCCCAACCATAGTTAGTCTCTACAGAAATAATGTCAAGTTGTCTAACCTTTATTTATGACCACATTAAAAATCAGAAGCAATTAGTCTTGTGTCAAAACTGTGTAAAGCATAGGTCAGGAGTGACCAGATTTGGTCCTGGAGAGCCACAGTCCTGCACAGTTTCGCTTCAACCCTAATTAAAAACACCTGAAACAGCTAATCAGGCTCTTCAGGATCATTTGAAAATCTGCTGAAGCAAGTTGCATATAAAATTTACAGGGCAGTGGGCTTCCAGAAGCAGGGCTAAAAACCTAGTTATATGATTCATATTTTTATAAATTAATGTTTGTTGTTATTGTAAGGAGATACACTCACTGTTATTGGAAGAACAGCAGATGAAAGTGAGTAAACTACTACATTCTAAATCATGCCATTGTCCATTTCTCATCACAGCACACTCTTCTCCCTTAGATTCTGGTTGTCCAGTAGCCCAGTTCAGATAGGACACAGGTTCACCTGAAGACCACTGCCATTTATCCTGACCCATCCACTGCAGCCCAATCCAGGCATGATTATCATTCCCACTTTTCTTCAGCCTGATCTCATTGTTTATGTCGTTCATGTTGTCAGCGGTGGCCAGATCTGTGTATTTCTCTCTGCAGTATCTCTGAGCTTCAGTCCAGGTCTTCCTCTCATTTATAAAGTAATACTGACGCTGAACACATTCAGATACGAAGCAGAGAGCTGTGAAAGAGAGGCTTTCCTTTAATTTTCATAACAGGATCAAACCAAACGAATCTAGAAACCATAAATAAAATGACAAACACACTCACCAATGAGAAGAAGAATGAAATCTAGAATTTGGTCCATTTCTGAAAAAGAAAGACATCACAAAACTCAAATAGGCTTATTTTCATCTATTTTTAAAAGGCATCTTAGCAGCATAACATGATTTACAACAATGTAGATAATATTAACATCTTAAAGTCTAGTTGTAGTTAAAGAATGAACATGAGTTGTTCTTACTTTAGAGGTTGTGTTTCTCTGTCTTCAGTCTGATGTCTGCTCTCATCTGTAATTTAGCATCACATCACATTTGTGTTTCTCTAAAAATAATTTTTATATTTTAGTTCCTCTACACTATATTTGTGTATTCATCCATCTCTTTCCCCTAATTTCCATACTGACGCATGTGTCAGTCACTATTAGTCAATATGAATATGGACCTTAATTAACAAAATGACATATGTATGAAAATTGTTAATTTATATTTTAATGTTCACAAATAAACTGTTGTTTTAATGTTACAGGTGGGCAGAATAATGCAAATGGAAAATTGTATTTTTGTTTATGCTGAAGCGAACAGTCCACTAATGAGCTGATTGATGAGGGTTGAGTTCATTAGTAAAGACAGGTGATACTGGTTACTGACAGCCTTTAAAGACTCTCCGTTTGAGGCTCCATGTATGAGAAGAAGGAATAAATGTGAATATTGAGAAATATTATGTATTGAGAGGAAATAAAGAGGAAGACGAGACTCTTTCCTTTCTAATGTTAGGTTTCTTCTTTTTCCTCTTCTGAGAGCTGGGACCCCTGTTGGTGAAGATGAGACCACAGCAGACATGAACAACAAAGATGAGATGAAGACTGGCCAGCCTGCATTAATCTGATCATATTATGTATTTATTCCCCTAAGGTCCATTTATAAGGTTATGCAAGACTCTCATTTACTAACTGAAATAATATCATCATCTGCTGCTGTTCCTTAATCTAAATACTTGATTGTGATAGTATGGAATGCAAATATTAAAACATCGTTTTTTTTTTTTTTTTTTTTTTTTTTTTTTTTTGCTTGTTTAGCAAACACAAATATGTTTTAAGATTCGATAATAATTCAGTCCCGCTGAGTTTCTAAAGTGGTGGTTCAACAAAATACATTGTTAGAAGCTTTTCACAAAACTTTAGGATGCCCAATTACTAATATATATTTTTTTTTTTTTTCAAAAAAAAATGTGCAAATTATTTGATAAAAAACAGACTTTAATGTCCCTCAGTATGAACTCAACCCAGTCACACTAACCATTTTACGCCCACAATAATTTAGACTTTCTTGGGTGACATCATTTACCAGAAATTAACTCTCCCAGGTCTCTTTAATAATGGTGCAGAACAAGCTGTCAAGCTTAACAACTTAACCCTGTCAAATAAAATGAAAATGGAAATTTTTTCAACATTTTGTTTTAATCCATAAGTATATACAATGTATGTATTTTTCATGTTACAGGGTTGTAAACTTGTGACAAAAATCAAAAATAGTCATGGTTTCAGTAAATATATATACTTCAAAATCATGACAATGCATATTTTTGCATTAAATAGAATTTTTGATGTAATATGTAATTAAACATTGACAAGCATCATACATCAGAAATTGCTCCTACATTTGCAGCAGAAAGACATTGTTGGCCATGCAGATATGTTGACCCAGAAACAAGGGGATAATCTGAGAGAGAAACAAAACCAAAAATGTAAATTTAAGGCAATCTATCCCTTCAAATGGGTTAGTCTTCAACCCCGTCTCACCTTGTCACATTCATATTTTTAGAAATATATAGGGAAGACAGTTAAGAAAAATAATTTCTTGCTGCTTATCATCTGAAATGTTAAGGGCTAAAACAATACAAAAATGTGGTTTTAGTTTAAATTTTAAATTATTATTATTATTATTATTATAAAACTAAAGATACTGTAGACACACAGTTTGTATATTTTTGGCTTCAGTCCTATATTCAGTCCTCTTTTTTATCATTAAAATGTTATCAGGGACACATGAACAGTAGGTACATGTTTGTTTCATAACAATTTCTGTGTAAAATCATTTTTAAACCAATCCCATTTTGTCCGTTATGGGGTTGAGGAAAGAAAAAAATGTGTCTAAAACTGAAAACAACTTAAACTTATAAAAGGTCTTTAATGCCTGAGGTGGGAAAATATGTATTCCAAGTTAAAAATGGAGTGACCTATGCAAATACATCATCATTGATTTGCTTATGTCCACACCACATTTACATCTCTGACGTGAAACAAAAGCATAAACAATGTGTTATTATTCTAGTCACATTTCATTCAGTCTTATTAATCTGTTAGCTTTATTGCAACAGCAGGAAAGTTACACTATAACCGTGTCTTGATTCAAAGGCTGCATCTCTCAAAGTCCACAAAATTACCTTTTTTGTTTCCACTCATCATAGTGTTAATGCCTTCATGCCTTCAGGCGCAGGCCTTGTTATATTCCCAAAGCATTTCTAACATTACATTATAGAGGTACACATAAACGCATACAAAAACTTCTCATAAAATATTTGTTGTTATTTAGTTGTTATTCAGTGTTGATGTTATTGTGCTTTCGATGATCCTGTTGTTTTGTCATTTCATGGCAGGACCTCAATTTAGTACTTAATTTGTGTACATATTTTATAACCAGGTGTTCAATTAGGTCCTGTAACTGTGACTGCTGTAAGGTATGTACATGACACCAGCACTGCCATTGCCTCTGCCTCCTTTAAGCGTCATTGGTGCTTCAGAGTCACATTAACTTAACTCAGTTCAATAAAGACTAAACATATAATAATGCACTTTATTAAAATATAATCTAGAAAATATAATACTGTGTTTTAAGTGCACATACTCACTATTGCTAAATATTTGCCTGATTAATGAAAAATTCAAAGTGCAGTATGTGTTGTCAGGGTTTCGGACTTTGTGTTCCGTGTTTTACCCTTTGTTTTCGGACTTTGTTTTTGTGTTTTAATTACGATATTTTTCTTTAGTAATTATCAAATACCTAAGAAGGAAATACCATTGTCCTATATTAGCTATTACTTACTGCTTAGTTAATCTTGCCTCTATATTAGTTAATAGCATTAAGTTAAGTGTTAATGTAGTATTACCTCTTACTTCCTGCGTAGTTACTTGTTAACAATGGACCATTATTCTAAAGTGTTACCACATTTCTTTCTTATTAATTTGTTCAAAGGCTGCATCATACTCTTGCTGTTTACTGAACTATTTATTTATTTTTTTATTTTTTTGCTTGTTTATAAAACATGAATATGTTTACATGTAAACAAATCCTCATTAATTTGCTTATGTCCACACCACATTTAGACCTCCAGGCTGAACTATATTTACATCTCTGATGTGAAACAGAAGTAAACAATGAGTGTTATTATTCTAGTCACATTTCTCTAAATTTCATTCTTATTTATTTGTTCAAAGGCTGCATCTCTCAAAATCCATGAAGACTGGAGTATGCATTGTTACATAAGACTGTCTATGGAGGATTTTAAAAACATTTTTTTTTTTTGTTTCCAGAATCATCCTAATGCAACACTGTAACAAACATCTCTAGTTTTTAAATCATTGTTACTGTAAAATTAACATGTTTACTGTAGAACCTGTATACAGCATTTTGCTGTAGATCTGCAAAGCATCATGGTCATCTTGGTGGGTACATTTTACAGAAAAATTTCAAAAAAGTCACGGTCGCCGTTCCAGAGCCAACTCACGTCACGTCAAATACATTTTTTGGGGGGAGGGGCCATATGCCCATAGCCAAAGTGGTCGGACCGAGTATGGAGGCCAAGACCATAGAGGCTGTCACGCCATGGCCTCCTGAACTCTCTGTCCCACCATGGCCGCCTGAATTACCTGTGCCACCATGGCTCCCCAAACTCCCTGATCTGCTCTGGAGGCCTTCCATGTCTCCATTAGACACTGGCCTCCAGGGCGCCCATCCCCCCTCCCCGGTTGTAAGTTATGGTGCGAGACGCACCTTGCACCTTATGGAAAGGGGGAGTTATGTCAGGTTTCTGTATGTCCATGTTGTGTTTTCGCCCTAGCCATGTTTCCATTTTGAGTTAAGTTATCCCACTTGTTTCCTGTCTGTTGTAGAAAATAACATTTGGTCAATATAAAAACAGTCAAGTCTGTCTAAAGTCTCCACAATTCACATAAACCTAGCATGTGTGTGTCTGGGAAAGGGTTTGAAGGGTTAAAAAAGATGAAGAGAAATTAGTTTTTTTTTTCTTTTTTTTAAAGATAAAACTTTCTTCTTCTTCTTCTTCTTCTTCTTCTTCTTCTTCTTCTTCTTCTTCTTCTTCTTCTTCTTCTTCTTCTTCTTTTGTATTTTGTTTTCGTTTCATTCTCTTGCTGTTCAGTGTTTATTTGGTTATAAAAATGAATACATTTGCTTATGTCCACACCACATTTAGACCTTCAGGATGGACAATATTTGCATCTCTGACGTAAAACAAGGAAAGAGTGTTACTGGGCCTCATTTATGAAATCAACAAATGACAGAAAATTGGTTGTACGGTCGTTTCTATGCAAAACTTAATTTATCAATATGGATGTGAGGGGTGGCTATGATTCAATCTGGTCGCCGTGATTTTGCCAAGTAAGGGGCCGTTCCCATGTCGCGTCTTTTGCACGCTCAAGTTGGTTATTTCAAATGTAGCCGAGCGGTTTGCGCGCTCATAATGGAAGTGACACGGTCGCGATGCGCATGCGGTGTGACGTGCACATTTTTCCAGGCATCGAGATAAAACTGTTTCAACTTTTCAGAATGCAGCAAGCGCACCGCGAGTCATGTGACAAGAAATGTGTGTGTGGGTGCAATTTCTGATGTATGATGCTTGTCAACATTTAAGTGGACTTATTTTAAAAATATTCATTGTCATGATTTTGAAGTGTGTATATATTTACTGAAACCATGACTATTATATACATTTTCCATTAAAATTAGTAATAAATGAAGCAAATAACTTGACTCCGTCAAGTTTACAGCCTTGTAACAATGAGAAATACATATTTGTGATGGGGTTGTGGTTTTTCATTTAGAATGGCCACTGCTCCTCATGTAGTGTAGCAGAGTAGACCATATATGGCAGCAATAAAATAAGTACATTGT
Organism: Cirrhinus molitorella; assembly: GCA_033026305.1. NCBI lineage: Eukaryota > Metazoa > Chordata > Actinopteri > Cypriniformes > Cyprinidae > Cirrhinus > Cirrhinus molitorella. The sequence continues at coordinate 3,556,603 of CM065118.1, read as the reverse complement.
ATATACTTATGAGTTAAAATAAAATGTTGAAAAAGTAATAATTTTCCATCTTAATTTGATGTGACAGTTGTTAAGCTTGACAACAAATGCACAAAATCACCCAGAGATCATATTTGGATGCTCAAATTTGGTTAAAACATGATCAGAAAAAGCTTCAGTGATGGGACTACGAAAACACCATAAAGTGGAAGTAGTGCCCTATTTGTTGTGGTCTTTCTATGGAGTGAACTCATGTACTCATGTTTTCTTAATATGTTTGATTTAAGCCATGTTGGATTTTAAAATTTTAAGGTCACTGATGTTGGGGAACAATCAAGAGATGAGATTGCTGGTTGTATAGAAGTTTATCTGGGCTGCAGTTGTTGACATATTCAATTATGCTGAGCACAAAAGGATTGATATTTTATCCTTAATCTTTACTCCATAAACAATATTTAATTTAGCTGAAGCACATAATAGTGGTGGTCAATGATTCCCATTCAACCAGTCCTTTCTATTCTAAAGACATGATTAAAGAGAGAGAGAGAAGCAGCCAAAATATCAGAGATGTGTAAGACACAAGAAAATGGATTTAATAAACCACATACCCTAGTCTTCAGTTACATTAATTAATTTATGATAAAGTAGAAAGGTCTCATAATTCCGAACTTAGTAAATATAAAAAAAAATACACATTGAAAGAGTTTGTACTGCTAAGCTCATCAAATCCGCACCTCTGGAGAAAAGCAGAGTGACCAAAATTCTGTGTTCAGATGTATGTGTATAGTAAAACATGCGTTAACAGCAATTATGGTCATAATTATGCATTTTATGGCCTGAAAATAGAGGAAACAAACCCAAAGGAATCACACTGATGGAATAACAGAAATTCATCCACCTGGAGAAAAACAGACCCTCAAAAGTACAATTTAAAAAAAATAATAATAATAATTCAGTAACGTTCACTGAATAAAATATCTGAACGATTTTAAGAAACTTTGAATCAGTGTAACAAAATGGAATGAATTCAAATAACAAATCATCGATGGTTTTAAATATGAAGTGTCTGTATAATATGTTGTTTTATTAAGTTGTAGGACTTTGTTTATCAGGTCAATGAGAGACTTAACTACAATTCTTAATTTTTTTATAGAAAGTGTCTACAATGTTTTAAAACTAATCTGATATCAATTAAAACCATACAGACAATGTTTTGACCCCTAGTGGTAGAACTTTTGAATTTTTGAAACAGCTATGACCTAACAAAGCTTTGTTTACTAAAATATGTTTCATCAATCAAAAGAAGTTTGAAACACCCTCTGAATCACTAGTTAGAAACAAAAGATTCTCAAAGTTTTACCAAACTTACAAAAGCTTTAGTGATGTGAAAACACCCTTCAGATACATCTCACATGAAAGGTCTGTGTATCCTTTCACTCTTAATATCTGCTGCAGATGAAGTTGAGTTTGTCAGTTTCAGGACGGCTGATCCAGCGCTGATCTCCTCCAGACTGAACTGCTCCAGATCTCACTGCAGTTTCACAGTGCTCCTCTGATGTGCCGTTCCCTGGAGCCCAGTTCTGATAGCACACAGCCTCTCCACTCACCCAGTACCAGATGCCCAAAATACGGGAGTAACGTAAACCCAACCACACCGCCGCAGTAGATGCCTGTTTAATCAAGTTCATCACATGATGCTGAATCTTGTGTCAATGAACAGAGACCAGATCCACATGATTCTTTCTGCAGTATCTCAGAGCTTCAGACCACGTCAGATTCTCTGTGGTCAGAATCAGTTTATCTGCAAATTAAAGTAACCACAAGCAGAAACTAGAGATAGACTGATCAAAAACAACATGCAGAACAAACACTTGGATGAATTTGACAAGTCAGACATGTGGCGTGAACTTTAAGGGATGTGGAGGTGATGGATAGATTGTGTTTCGTGAGGATCTACTCACCTCCATGACATATAAAAGGAAAATGGTGGAAGCAAGGAAAGTCTGCCCATTGTCCCCCAGCATTCTGATTGACAGCTGTACAGTTTTCATTACCTCCAGCATTATTAGGTTCACCAGCGCTCCAGTATCTGAATGAGGAGTCACTCTGATCTGACCACTGCCATGAGTCTCTGACTCTAAATAGACCGATCCAGACATCAGACATTTGATTATCAATCATGATTTTCCAAACCTCTTGATTCTCATTCTGGTTTCTCACGCTGACCAGATCAGTGTGATTTTGTCTGCAGTAACTCTGAGCATCTCTCCAATTCATTTTTCTGTTTGACAAAGACGAGTCTTGTGATTGCTTTAAGAAAAACAAATGGAAAGTCATTTATTAATCAATTTGTACATCATTCTTATGCTGCTTTACGGTTTGGATGTGAACAGGAGCAGCAGTGGAAACATCAGAGAAAAAAAAAAAAAAAAAAAACAATTCAAAGGCTTGAGCTGCTTCTAAAAAAATGTATGAGAGAAACATCAAACAGATGAAGATGTTAAACTGCAGCTAAATGTGTTAGTCAATGCATGCATAGAAGTAACTTGGATTATTTAATAATATACAGTATCTCAGTAAGTAAATTAAACTTTCACCGCTTGTTTTTTTTTTCCTCTTCTTCTTCTTCTTCTTCTGGGTTTGCATTGCGGTTTATGTTCGGTTAAGTGAATGAGATGTTTAAGATTAATAGTTTTCCCTAAAACCTTTAAGAATAAATTTGTATTAAAAAAAAAAAATAAAAAAAAATAAATAATAATAATAATAATAATAATAATAATAATAACAACAATACAAAAAAAAAAAAACAGAATAAATGTATTTATTTATTTATTTATTTTAATGTCATGTTGGGCCAACTTTTTTAAAGGCCAAAATAAAATGATTGTTCATAGATTAAGTTAAAACTGAAAGTGTGACAGTATCCCTGTTGCATATGCTTGTTAGGTAGGTTTTGAAGCAGATTTTTGAAGCATGCCTCAAAACCTACCTAACCAGCACATCTTTTGTTTATTGTTCTGAAACTAATTTTAATATTTGACTTCCACCTTATTTCTGTTTTTGTCCAGCTCTCTTTTTTCTTATTTGCATGTTGACGACTGTGTTTATCAGTATCAGTTCAATATCAGTATCAATCTACAACTTCTGCAGAATAAAGGCTTCACAGGAATACAGACCAATCAGGAAACTATATACTATGTACACAATTTACATTTTAAAGTTCTATTGTTATTGGTGGGCTGGATAACTTGTTTAAAATGCCCGCTTAATTTTACTTGTATGTTCGTGTTTCTCTGTTTTGGTCCACTTTTACCTGAGGCCCCGTCCACATAAAGACAGAGCTTTCCGTATCCAATCGTTTTTTCCTCATTCTTCCTTAAACACAGTGTCAACTCAAGAAATATCTGCGTACACATGAAACCACTGAAACTGACTCGAAACAATATAGTATATGTGCCAGTCCAGTACGTGGCCCTGTAATTCTGCCACAGCGATACACTTAGAGACTTGGAGCATGCACATAAACCTTACACATTGTATGCAAACCCAACAACAATAAAAGCTGGTAATCTTAATTCTTGGAGATATGAATTCATGTGATCTATCAAGCTACTTGCCTACTCTCCATCAGTATGTGGACTGCCCCACTCGATCAACACGCACACTGAACAAATGCTTTGGCAACATTGTAGATGGATATAAGGCAGTGTGTCGACCTCCTCTGGGAAGGTCAGATCATAATATTATACACCTGCTACCCAAATATCGAGCCAAATTTAAACAACAACAACAACAACAAAAAAAAAACAGTGACTAAAGACATACAACTGTGGACTTAGTGTGAGATTACTGACACCATTACATCTTATATAAGTGTTGCCAGCCAACGGCCTACTGCACAATAAAGGACCAAACACAGGCAAACACTTTAGCTTGGAGTCTTTTATTCTCGACTGTGACCAATGGGACACAGCATTAAAAATAGCTTTGGCTTTTTTGGGGTTGAGGATCTGTTATGTCACAAAACAAAGCAAAAATAAAACAAAAGCAAAATGAGAATTGGTTTCCTCCCTTTAAAGTTTAAAAGTACAAACCAAGAAATTAAACAATCAGTGTGGCATTGAAAGACAACAAAAAAGGCAAAAAGACAACGGTAGTGGCCTTTACACCCCTGAAAATGAAACGTACAGATGCACACATAAGGCCACTTGCATCATTCAAACTATCACTGACTTACACACAGTAACAGTATTAGCATTATCACAGATTAGTCTTGAATTTGGAACAAAAAACTCAAGTTACATGTTTCGAAACTTAAAAACTGTACAAAATATATATTTATGCTTCAGTACAAAATAATAATCACTCACCCTGTATTAACGGACAATCTGGATCTCACAGATGGCCTACTCAGTGCTATATCTCCCCTCTGATAATCAATGAGAAAAGCTTTACTGAACTATTACACAAAAACAATAGTTTTCCCACTGTACACACAACATAATTCTCATAACATATTATATTATGAAATAAGCACAAACAACACTTACGCTCTATGATTCATCAACAAACTTGAGACCTAAACAAAACTCTCCATGTGAGCTTACAATCAGTCCTCATCAGTCGTTGTGAAACACAAAGCAATCGCTGTATACTATTTGATGGCATATGACATGGATACAAGTGAATATTTATCACCTTTTTGGCATTTTATAGAGTTTATATCACTTTTATCTCACAACCACCACAGCGATGTAGTACACTGGGCTAGGCGCTACTCCTTAACATGCTCTCGCGAGACTATCTCCGAAGTGATCGGCACTACACTGAAACCTTAGAGGGCCACCGTCATAATGATACATTAAACAGGTTTGAGTGTTTGTATTGTAAATGTATTCTTCCTAATGTATACTGTTTATTTTAGTTAAACATTACATATCAGGTCATTATTCCCTCCCTGGTTACATAAGTTTTTATGAAACTAATTGTGTTAAGACAATTCATGTGTATTCGAATAATAGAGTATGGTTTACCAAAGATCTTAAAATGTGTTTAAATGAGAAAAAAAAAAAAAAATGCCTTTTTAAATGGTGATAAGGAACTGGTTAGAGCTAAAAGGAAGGAATTTAGGGATCTAATTAGGAAAGCTAAATTAGCATATAAGGAAAAGGTTGAAAAAAGGTTATATACAGGCAATGCTAAGAAGGCATGGGAATGGCTTAATAGCATTATGGGAAGAGAGAAGAGGAAACAGGTGTGTTCCTTACAAGGTGCACCTTTTGTAGATGATTTAAATGTCTTATTTACTAGGTTTGATAGGGGGGAATGTGCTACCGAGTGTGAGAGGATATGTCTTAATATTCCAGCATATGAACCTATTAAACTTAAACAGTAGGAAATAGCAGCCAGTCTTGCTAGGATTAAGCCAAATAAAGCACCTGGCCCAGATGGGTTGAAGGGTTGTGTGTTAAAAGATTGTGCTTGCCAACTAACTGGTGTCCTTACCCAGCTGTTTCAGCTCTTGCTAAATTGTAGGGTGGTTCCAAATTCATGGAAAGAAACAAATATTGTTTCAGTACCTAAAATATCTAATGCCAACCATTTAAAAAAATTTAGACCGATAGTTTTAACATCCGTGTTGGGTAAATGTATGGAACGAGTACTAACAAGGTATATTTGAAACAGTGTGGTTAAAGATTTGGACCCCCAACAGTTTGCTTATAGGGGGAAGAGAGGCACAGATGATGCTGTTATAACCTTATGTGATTTTGTAGCTGAACATATTCAACAGACAACAAATTATGCTAGGATTTTATTTATAGATTTTAGTTCAGCTTTTAATTCGATTTGGATTGATATTACTTTGCAAAAATTAATTAATTTAAAAGTGAACGGTGATCTTATTTGGTGGATTAAAGATTTTCTTTTAAATCGCCCTCAAAGAGTAGCTGTAAATGGTATGGTATCAAAAACAATTATTGTAAGTACAGGAGTTCCACAAGGAACTATTTTATCACCTTTGCTTTTCTCACTGTACATAAATGAATTTAAGACACAAAATTCAGATGTTGGGAGGTAATTTCTAAATCACACGAGGTCTCCCGATAATACCAATCCCGTGCGAATAGGGCTTTAGCTGCTTCTACAGCGGGAGTACAATCATGTTTACGTATAGAGCTGAAAGGGCCTGATACTAATTACCCAATCATGAGCTGAATGATGAGGGCTGAGTTCATTAGTAAAGACAGGTGATACTGGTTACTGAGAGCCTTTAAAAACCCTCAGTTTGAGGAGCATCAGTCAAAGACAAAGCAGTGTGTGAGATGAAGAAATAAGTTTGACTGTTGAAAGGGTGTGTGTATTAAGAGTGAAACAATATTTTACCCAATAATTGTAGAAGTAGCTATCATGAAAGTTAAGTAATTATTATAAAAGCCAGATGCGTTTCACAAATCTTGGGGCCCATTTAAAAAAATACTGTAAATTATTAGTGCCTTCCATAGAAACAGAAATGTTTATTGAACCACTGTTAGAATGTATGAAATATGTATGTCTCTGGACTTTGAGAGTTCAATTATAAGCCATTTAATAACTGTAATAATAATGATAGACTAAATGACAAAATTCCACAATTGCCTTTTTTTTTTAACTACAAGAGGAGGTTTTGGGGGATTAAAAAAGAAAAGACGTAGAGAAAGGAAAGATGCTTTCTTATTGGGTTTGCCTAAAATATGGACTTTCTATGTCTTTTCTGACAATCTATTTTATTTTGTCTCTCTTTGGTGTGTTTCTGTGTTTGCTTTTATTTACAAACACCCAAACTGACAAACACCATACATGCATTCAATCAGAGACTCCAGAAAGGCCTGAATGTCTCACATAGTCAACAGTAAAGGACCAGCCATTTCTGAGAGCTTCCAGTGTAAAACAACAACAACAACAAAAAAAAACATTCAACTCAAAACTAAGTAGATGCTTAATTTCAATAAGTACCTACTTAAACACTAAAAGAGTACATACTCTATACCCTGAATGTGTGTAGTATGAATTACACCCGGACATCATTCGCCATGTTGACGTTATCATACGAGTTACAACATAAAAAGCACAACAACTTAAAGACTTAAAGCTCCAACTTGCCTCAACACCTGTCTGGAAGTTTCAAGTATGCAGGCACATGCAGAGAGGAGGGCTTTGGGGGCTTGAGCCCCTGCCCTTTTTCCAAAAGTAATTAAAGTGCCCCCTCGCAATATTTATCAACAAAAATATTGTGGTCGATAAAATGCATTTGAATCATAAATAATATGAGAACGTGTATAAAATAGTGTAACAGATCTAATTTGAATGTCTTTTATTTTGGTGACACTGGATGCCTTCGCAATAAGTTTAATATGTAATATGTTTTCCCCTCGGGGCTCGCCGTAGTCGGCGGGAGGTTCATGCGCACTAGAGAAGTGGGGAGTTGAGAAATGTTTGAGAAAAAGTGTGGTTGACATGTGTTGCTAATAAAAACGATCAGAGTTATGGACGAGACCAAAGCATCCGTTTCTTTATTTTATTAGAGGCAAGTGTTAGGCGAACCTACACAAATTCTCGGTTACAATAGTAAAGAATATAACTCAAAATGAAGTAATCCCCCTATTGTTCAATGCCGTTAGACAATCTGACAAGCCGTTGCCATAACAACGCGACATAAGCATTACCGTTGATATTGCCTTATTATGTGCACACGTGACTCGTTACTGTTGCTCCATTGCTTCTTGCATCCGACGCATTTTACGATCATCGTCTGCAGATTTTCGAGAAGGCATGAACAAAATACCAAGCTACCTGTGCCTCGAATTTACTAATTATCCAACAAACAAAAAGCAAAGCGAGTTAATTTGAGGTCACTTTTTTTATTTATAAGAATCCTCATATGAGGGTCTACATAACAAAGTTCGGCCAGTTTCCAAGAATGAACGCTAGCGGAGTGAACGAGGCTTGAGAGAGTTGTAAGTGGGGGCGCGGGCGCAGTGTTGCCAGATCCAGATCCGTGTTGCCAGATCCAGTTATTGTAAGCGTCTTTGGATTTGCCTTTTCCGCTTAATTTGACAGCTTAGAGAGTTAATAAAGAGGGAAGTTGCAGTTTTGGGATAGGGCTATATTTATTATTATAACTAGTAACGTAGAAAACATGCACATTGTGGTTCTTTTGATAAAATTTGTGAATGCTAAAGAAGATGGTCCCTATTTGAACTGATTATTTTGTAGAAATCTGTTGAAAAAAAAAACAACGTGAAACAATTTGGGTGAGTGTAATGGAATTAAAATAAATTGGTAAGTCAGAGTTGTTATTTAATATTTTAGTTTAGGAAAAAAAAAAATAGAGTGCCCTTTTTTTACTTGAGCCTCTGCCTTTAAAAATGTCTGTGCACGTCCCTGCAAGTATGCCTAATAAGAGCTTGATTAGCTGGTTCAGGTGTGTCTAATTGGGGTTGCATCTAAACTCTGCAGGACACCGGCCCTCCAGTACCGAGTTTGGGCAGCCCTCATTTAAAGAGATGTTGTCACTGTTACCTTGTCATTGTGCTTTGCTCTGTCTACAGGTCCTTCTCAAAAAATTAGCATATTGTGATAAAGTTCATTATTTTCTGTAATGTACTGATAAACATTAGACTTTCATATATTTTAGATTCATTACACACAACTGAAGTAGTTCAAGCCCCTTTTTTTTGTTTTAATATTGATGATTTTGGCATACAGCTCATGAAAACCCAAAATTCCTATCTCAAAAAATTAGCATATTTCATCCGACCAATAAAAGAAAAGTGTTTTTAATACAAAAAGAAAAGTCAACCTTCAAATAATTATGTTCAGTTATGCACTCAATACTTGGTCGGGAATCCTTTTGCAGAAATGACTGCTTCAATGCGGCGTGGCGTGGAGGCAATCAGCCTGTGGCACTGCTGAGGTGTTATGGAGGCCCAGGATGCTTCGATAGCGGCCTTAAGCTCATCCAGAGTGTTGGGTCTTGCGTCTCTCAACTTTCTCTTCACAATATCCCACAGATTCTCTATGGGGTTCAGGTCAGGAGAGTTGGCAGGCCAATTAAGCACAGTAATACCATGGTCAGTAAACCATTTACCAGTGGTTTTGGCACTGTGAGCAGGTGCCAGGTCGTGCTGAAAAATGAAATCTTCATCTCCATAAAGCTTTTCAGCAGATGGAAGCATGAAGTGCTCCAAAATCTCCTGATAGCTAGCTGCATTGACCCTGCCCTTGATAAAACACAGTGGACCAACACCAGCAGCTGACATGGCACCCCAGACCATCACTGACTGTGGGTACTTGACACTGGACTTCAGGCATTTTGGCATTTCCCTCTCCCCAGTCTTCCTCCAGACTCTGGCACCTTGATTTCGGAATGACCTGCAAAATTTGCTTTCATCCGAAAAAAGTACTTTGGACCACTGTTTCTGGTTCAAAAGTGGCTTGACCTGGGGAATGCGGGACCTGTAGCCCATTTCCTGCACACGCCTGTACACGGTGGCTCTGGATGTTTCTACTCCAGACTCAGTCCACTGCTTCCGCAGGTCCCCCAAGGTCTGGAATCGGTCCTTCTCCACAATCTTCCTCAGGGTCCGGTCACCTCTTCTCGTTGTGCAGCATTTTCTGCCACACTTTTTCCTTCCCACAGACTTCCCACTGAGGTGCCTTGATACAGCACTCTGGGAACAGCCTATTCGTACAGAAATTTCTTTCTGTGTCTTACCCTCTTGCTTGAGGGTGTCAATGAATGCCTTCTGGACAGCAGTCAGGTCGGCAGTCTTACCCATGATTGTGGTTTTGAGTAATGAACCAGGCTGGGAGTTTTTAAAAGCCTCAGGAATCTTTTGCAGGTGTTTAGAGTTAATTAGTTGATTCAGATGATTAGGTTAATAGCTCGTTTAGAGAACCTTTTTATGATATGCTAATTTTTTGAGATAGGAATTTTGGGTTTTCATGAGCTGTATGCCAAAATCATCAATATTAAAACAATAAAAGGCTTGAACTACTTCAGTTGTGTGTAATGAATCTAAAATATATGAAAGTCTAATGTTTATCAGTACATTACAGAAAATAATGAACTTTATCACAATATGCTAATTTTTTGAGAAGGACCTGTATATAATCTTAATTATGAATATAAATCCATGAGTTTTGTGCTGGGGCTCCCTTGTCCCTCCAGCTCTGCCTTCAATCAATCCGTCAATCATCTGCTGCCTCAGGAATCCATTTGTCTGGCTATGCCTCATCCTTCCATCCCACCAGCGTTGTCAGGCTCCTTCACCCCTCCAGCTCCTCCTTAGTTCTCTGTCACTCCGGCTCCACCACAACCTTTCAGATCTCCGCCTTTGCCTCAGTCGCCGGTGCTATCTCGGGTGTGCATTATTTTTAAAAGAAATTAATGGCCTGTCGTCAATTATTCCTTATGTGACATTTTAATACAATTCCCACACATGCACCTCAATAAATTAGAAATATACACATTGGTTTATTGATGGGCACACACTTGGTACATAATGTCTCATAATGTACCACAAAGTGTTGAAGCAAACAAGATTGGAGAACTAGGCAAGTCTCTTTCTGATGACTATTGGGGGTTCTCAACTCTGGCCCTCGAAGTCAATATTCCTGGTCTTGTCTTGATCAAAACCGCCAGTCAGTAACTTTCTTTTGTAAGCACTTTCTTTGTTCTTTTTTGAGCTAAACTCTGCAGGAAAGTGGACTTTGAGGGCCAAAATTGAGAAACCCCTATATTTACCTGAGAGTTCTGAATGTCATGCGGACAGAAAATACTATTGGAGTTCATGAAAGCTGCCACTGTGTAAGAATTTAACAAGACATTGGCATCCTATTAGGGTTTGTTGGTACCACAATGGCAGTTATTAACTATTTAATACTCTACTTTCACTCTGCCTTTGTAAGAGCAAACCTAATTTCATTCTTCTGAGACCTACAAAGCTCACTGATTCACATTCAACCAGTCGTTACTATATATTTATATATTAAAAAAATAATCTTTAAGCATAATAGAGAAGTAGCCACACCATCTTACAGAAATCCTCAAACACATAAGACATATAGAATAATCATATGATGCTCTCTGGTTACATTAATTATTTAATTGTACTTTAATGAGAGTACATTTTCTCATGAGTTTTCTTTAATGATAAGTAAATATGATGTCCCTTATGACAACTAATTTAAATTGGCAGATGAATGTCTCATAATTCTGCAGTTACTGAATAACACAAAGTGCATGTTGAAAGATGTAGAAGCAGATACATTAATAACAACAGTTCTAACTAAGAAAACCAAACCGAACACCACCTATGGGAATCACACAGATTCATCCGCTTGGAGAAATACAGACAACCTGCACTTCACAGCTCAATAATATATTACTGAACGATTGCATGAACTGTTTATATAACGTAACATCTGCAAATAAAGCTTAAACATGCATTTAACCTTGACAATTTGAATTAGGAAGAAAATGGAAAGTGAACATACAAGCATTCAGGTGACCTTTACTCTCTATCATTTCTGCAGATGAAGTTGAGTTTGTCAGTTTCAGGACGACTGATCCAGTGCTGATCTCCTCCAGACTGAACTGCTCCAGATCTCATTGTGTCCTCCTCTGATGTGCCGTTCCCTGGAGCCCAGTTCTGATAGCACACGGTCCGTCCACTCACCCAGAACCAGATGCCCAAAATGTGAGAGTGACGTAAACCCAACCACACTGCCTCAGTAGATGCCCGTTTAACCACGTTCATCACACGATGCTGAATCTTTTCTGAATGAACCGAGACCAGATCCATATGATTCTGTCTGCAGTGTCTCAGAGCTTCAGACCACGTCAGATTATCTTTGATCAGAATCAGTTTATCTGGAAACGAAACAAACCACAAGCAAAAACTATAGCGACTGATCAAAAACAACATGCAGAACAAACACTGTGGATGAACTGGTCATGTCAGACATGTTGCATGAACTCCAAGAGATCTAGAGGTGATGGACGGATTGTGTGTGTTTTGTGAGGATCTACTCACCTTCATGACACACAAAAGAATAATTCTTTGTGTAAGAGCTGTCTATCCATTGTCCCTGAGCTTTCAGATTGACAGCTGTAAAGTTTTCATCTGCTGAAGCATGATTTGGTTCACCAGACTTCCAGTATCTGAATGAAGAGTTACTCTGATCTGACCACTGCCATGAGTCTCTAAACAGGCCGATCCAGACATCAGATGTCCAACTATCATTCATGATCTTCTCAACCTGTTGATTTTCAGTCTGGTTTCTAACACTGACCAGATCAATGTGATTCTGTCTGCAGTAACTCTGAGCATCTCTCCAATTCATCGTCTGATTGACAAAGACAAGTGTTGTGTTCGCTTTCAGAAAAAAACAAATATAAAAAATGAATAAATAATAATAATAATAATAATAATAATAATAATAATAATAATAATAATAATAATAATAATAATGAATCACTTTGTTCATTATTTTTATGCTGCTGTATGGTTTAAATGTGAACAGCAGCAGTGGCAAAAAAAACTATTCAAATCTACATTTTTGTGTTTGTTTGTGTTGTGAGTATTTGCAGTGAGTTATTTGTCTTGTCTTGTGAATATTTGCAATGCATTTCTGTTTAGGCAGCACATTTCTTTGAACACATTTTTAGAACTTTTTAGGATTTTAGAAGTTATGAATGGCTGGTAACGTATAAATTTAGTAGCCAAATTGACTGGTGAGTGAAAAAGTTAATTTCAATCCCTATATATATTTAGGGGTGTAAGGATACATGTATTCATACTAAACAACTTACAGTGTGTGATATATAATGTTCTCAGTGCTCAACAAGGCAGCCCAAATGACATAACAGACAAATTGATGTCTGCTTCTCACACTCCCAAAGAAAAAACTTCCAAAATCATCTTAGATAAACAGCAAAAAGTCTGACATATTTTTAAAGTAGGCACTTTTATATTTCGTTTTGAAACAAAATATTATTTCATCAACTTCTTGTTTTTCTCACCTCACTGGTTAGCCCGACTTACTCTCCTCAAGTGATACATGAAATTTGACTCCTGTCGCTGATCTGAGATGCATAGTACTTTATGATGTTAGTTTTAATAAATAAAAAATGTGTAAAAATCAAGGCCTTTTTTTTTAGACTGTCCTTAAAGAAAATACGACCCAGTTGTACGTTTTTGAATTGACCAAATACGACCCATGTTTACGTTTTAAAGTTAAGCGCCCTCTAGCGGTCGTAAAAATAATGATAGTGTCGCGTTGGATCTGACGTCATGGAGTGAGGTATGAGTTTTTATACCGATTTCAGGGTAATTTTAAACCTGTTTTACTAGGTGTAATTCGTATATATGAACACACCTAACCCCACTCTAAACCTACCCCTTACAGAAATAGTGCAAAATCATGATTTCTAGTGCATATTTTAAAAAAAAAACATACAATGAAAACATATGCGTTCTCTGGTATCAAACCTGTGTTCATATGATTATACCACTCCGCCGTGCAACGCGCTACTAATTGACCTACACATAATGCTAAGGTTGAGTTAGATACCTGTTACTGATAAGGGAGCAAATGTTAAATACGCTCTATAGAGACGTATTTGATGTTGAAAACGCTCTATGGAGACGTATTTGTGAAAACGACTTACGTCGGTCGTATAAGGACATCTGGAGAATCATCTGAAAGCTGAATAAATAAGCTTTATCTATCTATCTATCTATCTATCTATCTGTTTATCACAGTGAAAAACAAAGTATAAAAAAATAATATGGGTTATATATTCTGCTTTTGTGGCTGCCAAGTTTCATCTATAGAAGCATGCAACATCCGGTAAGTGACGTTAATATAACTGGTATTTGCGTAATTTGTCTCGATTGCGAGCAGTTTAATAATCATAATGACACCACACAAGGATTTTTTGGACAAAAATATGTTTGTGACAATCCTCAAATTGTCAAATTGGGCTACACCCTTAATCGTTGGGGGTGCAAATTGTGCTCAAAATTGTCTAGCGTGCAGCCAGTTTAAGAGATTAATTAGCTGGTTCAGGTGTGTTTGATCAGGGTTGAAGCTGAACTTTGTAGGATGGTAGATGTCTAGGAACAGGGTTGGGCGCTGATAGGGTGTTTTCACGCATTTTCGTTTAAACCCACTAAACGCTCTCAGAGTGGTTCATCATGTATGAAAACAGACATGATCTCAGACCACCCTAATTGGACCCACAAGTGAACCATACTTGGATCTATGGTGTGTATGTTTATAAATTAATGTTTGTCATCATTTAGGCAGCTGCACTCACCATTGTTAGATGAATTGCAGATGAATGTCTGGTTTTTATCACATGAGCATTCATGCCATTCTCCATTTTTCATAATAGTACAATTAGCTCTGCTTTCTGATTGTCCAGTAGCCCAGTTCAGATAGAGCGCAGGTTCACCTGAAGACCACTGCCATTTGTAATGACCTGTTCTCTGCAGCCCAATCCAGACAAATGGAAAGCCTCCATCATTCACACTCTTTTTCAGGTTGTTCATGTCGTTCATGTTGTCAACGGTGGCCAGATCTGTGTAATTTTCTCTGCAGTATCTTTGAGCTTCAGTCCAGGTCTTGTTTTCATTTATAAAGTGATACTGACGCTGAACACATTCAGATATGGAGCAGAAAGCTGTGAAAGAGAGGCTTTACTTTAATGCTTTTCATAACATGATCAAACCTGATGAAACTAGAATCCATAAATTAAACAAACAAACAAACAAAAACCCTCACCAATCATAAGAAACATGGAAGTTTGTTCCATTTCTAAAGAAGGAAAATATTGGAAAAACTCAAATATACTTATTTTCATTTCAGTTTAATAATAATAATAATAAACATTTTAGCAGAATAACATGATTAACAATCAGTAAGACATTATTAACATCTTAAAAGTCTAATTATAGTTAAAGAATGAACATGTAAGTTGTTCTTACTTTAGGAGATGTGATTATTCCTGACTCTGATGTTGCTGTCTGCAGCTTCAGACTATCTGATTATATCTGCTCTCACCGGTCATTCAGTATGTGTATTTCTCTAAAACTAATTTTCATATTTTACTTCCTCCTTGTTTGTGTATTTGTCCACCTCTTTCCACTAGTTTGCATTTTGACATCTGTGACACCTGTGTTTAACTGACAGGCCTGAATGTCTCCTACCGTGGACAGAAAAGACTAGCAGCCATTTCTGAGAGCTTCAGTGTACAAGATTCATTCAAGAAAACACTTACGTGATGTATGGCTGCATCTGAAACATGTCTATCATAAGGTTGGACATATTGAGACCAAACTTGGTGTGTGTTATAACAAGCATCTGCCACTAGATCCTTTGATCCTTTTGGCGCAGTGCCACCTAGTTGTCAGAAGATACGAAAACAACAAAAAAAAAGTATTTTGAAATGTTGATAGTATGGCAAAAAATGCAAACAAAGTCAGACATTGGTCTATTTTTGTCTCTTCTCATATATAAATGTCCATAACTCCAAAACAAAATGAGGTATTTTCAAATTTGACACACATTTGTATGGGCACAATCTAAGAACACAAAGAATTTGGTGGGAATGTGCCTCTTGGTGGCGCTATTACTGAACAAAACATGAAATTGCCATTGCCATACATTATGATATGAAATGCTACATTTTTACCAGTGCATTAGTGTACCATTACAAACTTTGTATGTACCACCAAAACCATAACCTGAAAGTGCTCAAAACGTTTTGAGACAGTGCCACCTTGTGGTCACAAGTGATAACCGATTAATCATACTAGTTTTCATGATTTTTCACTCATTTTGACAAAAAAATAATTTTTTGACTAATAAAAATAATTTCACCTTAAAATGGCTTTAATTAGTCATTGCTGCAGTTGGACTGATGCTTCACTTGCCTAGTGCTTGGCCCCATAATTGCTGCTTGCAGCTATGTTTCTTTTAAAATTATTTGTAGATATTAAAAAAAGTGCGTCATATGAATTGAAAGTTGACATCTCTACCGTTGACATCTCAAACCTAGCAGACAGAGACTGCAGAAACAAACTTTTCTGAATCCTCTGGCAGAGCCTTTCCAGCCCAATCAGTGTCCTCAGCATGAGGAAGAGGATGTGCCACTACAATGCGAAGAGGATGTGCCACTACAAACTCAGAAACCTGATTTGAGCTATGACAGGCCTGAGTATGCTGACTCAAGGGGAAACCCTCTAGCCTTTACACCAGAAGTGCGGCAGCCAGTAAGACCTCAGAGACTGAGACATCAGCTTGTGGTACTAAGTTATGGTACACTGGGTCAACCGTCCGTGGTTCCACGAAACTGCAAGGTAACAAAGATTCAGTTAACACAGATTAAGGTTTACCGGACGCCTTGGATGGCTGAGGTATTTTAAAGAAATGTCAGGAGACATTTAATGTTGTGGGGGAAGGTGTAACCTTGAGTAACTTAAAAGAGACAGATAAAAACTCAGGTTTGTCAGCAGGGGGCCTAACTACATGTATCAGTAGTTGAATAACAAAGAAATAGTATTCAGTATGTGACACTTTGTGGTAGATGCAACAGATGTGCTTTTTCACATTAGTTTTAACAGGTAAGCTGATAATTCTTACTCTGATAACACCAAAACAGTATTTAGTGTTCTTACCGAGTTGAATTTCTGGCCTAAGACATTAAGAATGTTGAATTTGACCGTGATTAAGAGTGTCGAACCCAAAATGGCAGACATGAGTGCTAAAAACAAGTAACTTTCAGTGTGAGCAGTGAGAAGTAAATGCCTAAATATACATATAATTGAGATAAGTAAGTAAGATGATGCATGATGACAAACTGTTTAGATCTTTACAAACATGGGTTAGTCGTGTGTAGTGATGTGTAGTTGTAGAGTTATGGAAGAACATGTTTGTGATTTACACATTAACATGTTACGACCTCATTATAGCGTGGCTCTGTCAGCCATTGCATTTGAAAGAACATTTGCTTTTTCAAATGTAAATAAGACTATCAGTCAGATGCAGTGATTAAATTATTTTATTTATCATGTTGTGGGATTTCCAGAAAACCACTGGTGTTCAGTTTAAATCTAGCTCATGAAAGAAAGTCAGTTTACTAGCATATTTCATAGAAGAGTAAAACTAGTTAAAAAGAGTATTAATACAGCTTCAGACAGCTAGCAATGCTGGAGTTATGTGGAAATATGCTAAACAGCTGTTAATAAAGGCGGTTTGTAATGCTTAAATGTTATCTGTTATCTGTCCTTTATGCTGTGTCAAAGTAGGCACAGAACACATTCAGATCTATTTAATAATGTTTATTAGTTTAAAGCAGATATTTGAGGATTGATCATGGTTTAAAGAAAAATGTGTACACTGCCATATATCTGCATAAACACTTGCACTATGTTGTTGTCACTGACATGTTATTGTTAAAGATTCTCTGTTAATATGTCTGACACAAACAAAGAAATAGTATTCAGTACGTGATGAGCTTTATCGTATCGTATCGATGCAACATAGCGCTCATTGTTTAACCTGTGCTTTTTCATATCTGTTTTAACAGAAAATAAATGTGTTGCCATAAGAAAGGACATCACTTTCCTTCTTGAAAGTGTAACATTTACATCTCTGACGTGAAACACAAGCATAAACAGTGAGGGTTATTGTTCTAGGCATATTCCATTACATATCACTCAGTCTTATTAATTTGTTAGTCTTATTACTATAGACTCCTAAAATCCAAAAATGCAAAACTAGTTTTTTACAAGGCTGTCTGAAATAGTTTTATGAGGAATGACAATTTAGGTTTTGTTATTATCATGGGAAGTAAATTGTAATTTAAGCATTTATAATACATTTAGATGATGAATGTTTAATTGTGCTTGTTCATCAGCTCCCCTTATTAAACCCAGACAGCAACAACAGGAAAGTTACACCACACCAGTTTTTTAAAATGATTCTATTTATTTATTTATTTATTTATTTATTTATTTAGTTTTTATTTAATTTTCATTGATTTTTTTTTTTTTTTAATTTAACCATTTAATGACAATTCAGATGTTAGGGAGATTGCAGGTTATCCGGGAGTTTATTTGAGCTGTTGCTGTTGACACATTCTTTTGTTGAGCACAAAAGGTTTCTAGATCTTTTATACAAAACCTTCACTCTTTAAAGAATAAACTATATTTTGTTTAGTTGAGGCAAACAAGAACCTTAAATTCATAAGATATAACATCATAAAATAGAAGGAACACAATATTAATGTGTATCTGATGATGAGTACATGGACCAAGTGTGTTTCCTTCTGGTGTTCCTTCTTTTCTTACATGAAAGGTCTGTGTATCCTTTCTTAATTTCTGCTGCAGATGAAGTTGAGTTCATCAGTTTCAGGACAGCTGATCCAGAGCTGATCTCCTCCAGACTGAACTGCTCCAGATCTCATTGCATGTTCACAGTCCTCCTCTGATGTGCCGCTCCCTGGAGCCCAGTTCTGATAGCACACAGTCTGTCCACTCACCCAGAACCAGGTGCCCAAAATGTTGGTGTAACGTAAACCCAACCACACCTCTGCAGTAGACGCCCGTTTAACCACGTTCATCACACGACGCTGAATCTCTTCTGAATGAACCGAGACTAGATCCACATGATTCTGTCGGCAGTAATTCAGAGCCTTAGGCCATGTCAGATTCTCTGTGATCAAAATCAGTTCAGCATCTGGACACAAAACAAACCACAAGCAGCAACTAGAGAGACTTATCTAAAACAACATGCAGAACAAACACTGCAAATAAATTTGTCACGTCAGACATGTAGCATGAACTTTAAGATATCTGGAGATGATGGATTGATTGTGTGTGTTTTGTGGGGATTTACTCACCTTTATGACACACAAAAGGAATGTGCTGGTTGCAAGAGACATCATTCCATTGTCCCTGAACGTTCCAACTGACAGCTGTACAGTTTTCATTTCCTCCAGCATTATTAGGTTCACCAGTGTTCCAGTATCTGAATGAGGAGTCACTCTGATCTGACCACTGCCATGAGTCTCTGACTCTGAACAGACCGATCCAGACATTTTCACCATTCAGACTCTTCTTCAGCTCGTTCATGTCATTCATGTTGTCAACGGTGGCCAGATCTGTGTACTTCTCTCTGCAGTATCTTTGAGCTTCAGTCCAGGTCTTCCTCTCATTTATAAAGTGATACTGATGCTGAACACATTCAGATACAGAGCAGAGAGCTGTGAAAAAGAGGCTTTGCTTTAATGCTTTTCATAACAGGATCAAACTAGAAAATGTACATACCACAAAAACACTCACCAATGAGAAGAAGAATGAGATATAGAGTTTGGTCCATTTCTGAGAAAGAAAAATGTGAGAACAAACTGAAAAACAAAACACTCTTATTCATCTTCAAGTGAAGCATGATGAAATAAAAAAAAAACAAAAATGTCTTAGCAGAGTAACAAGACTTGGTTTTTGGCTAAAGATTGAACATATCAGTTGTTCTTACTTTAGAGATCGTGTGTTTTTGTCCTGAGTCTGATGTTTATGGCTGCTGCTTCAAACTATGTGTTTATCATATCTGCTCTCGTTCGTCATTCAGTACGTCATATCATTTGTTTATTACTCTAAAAACCTATTTCATATTCACTTCCTCTATATTTGTGTATTTTTCCACCTCTTTCCTTTAATTTGCATATTGACATCTGTGTCATTCAGTATCATTTAGTACGCATATGGGTCTTATTTGAAAAATGTATATATGTATGACCATTCACATTTTTTAAATGTAACAACTAAGCAGCTGCTTTAATGCTATTGCTGTACTTTATAACTCATGTTACATCCCTGTTCAACTTGTGTATGTTTGAGTTTCTCTAAGAGTAAAAAAGAAGGAAGTGTGTGTGTGTGTGTGTGTGTGTGTGTGTGTGTGTGTGTGTGTGATGAACAAGTGTGACTATTGAGAGGAGGGTTTGGACAGTAAACAAAGAAGGAAATAAGCTTCTGTCTGCCTTTGTTTTTTGAAAAAAACAAAAAAAACAAAAAAACAAATAGGGTGAAACTGTATTGCATTGTATTTGGGTGTTTTTGAGATCTTTATTTGCAGTCAATTATTAATCTCCAGGTGGACTGTTTGTTTGTTTATAAAACATGAACGTATTTGCATGTAAACATACCCTTATTCATTTGCTAATGTCTGCACCACATTTATGCCTTCAGGTTAGGCAATATTTACATCTTTGATGTGAAACTGAGGCATAAACACTGAGTGTTATTGTTTTAGTCATATTCCATTACATATTATTTTGTTAGTCTTATTACTTTGACTCCTAAAATCCAAAAATGTATAAAAATAATATCAAATGCAAAACTAGTTCTTTTTACACTGCTGTCTGAAATATTTTTAAAATGTACAGTATGTCAACATTTGCAGAAATAAATGTACAGTCGTGGCCAAAAGTTTTGAGAATGACACAAATATTAGTTTTCACAAAGTTTGCTGCTAAACTGCTTTTAGATCTTTGTTTCAGTTGTTTCTGTGATGTACTGAAATATAATTACAAGCACTTCATATGTTTCAAAGGATTTTATCGACAATTACATGACATTTATGCAAAGAGTCAGTATTTGCAGTGTTGGCCCTTCTTTTTCAGGACCTCTGCAATTTGACTGGGCATGCTCTCAATCAACTTCTGGGCCAAATCCTGACTGATAGCAACCCATTCTTTCATAATCACTTCTTGGAGTTTGTCAGAATTAGTGGGTTTTTGTTTGTCCACCCGCCTCTTGAGGATTGACCACAAGTTCTCAATGGGATTAAGATCTGGGGAGTTTCCAGGCCATGGACCCAAAATTTCAATGTTTTGGTCCCCGAGCCACTTAGTTATCACTTTTGCCTTATGGCACGGTGCTCCATCGTGCTGGAAAATGCATAGTTCTTCACCAAACTGTTGTTGGATTGTTGGAAGAAGTTGCTGTTGGAGGGTGTTTTGGTATCATTCTTTATTCATGGCTGTGTTTTTGGGCAAAATTGTGAGTGAGCCCACTCCCTTGGATGAGAAGCAACCCCACACATGAATGGTCTCAGGATGCTTTACTGTTGGCATGACACAGGACTGATGGTAGCGCTCACTTTTTCTTCTCCAGACAAGCCTTTTTCCAGATGCCCCAAACAATCGGAAAGAGGCTTCATCGGAGAATATGACTTTGCCCCAGTCCTCAGCAGTCCATTCGCCATACTTTTTGCAGAAGATCAATCTGTCCCTGATGTTTTTTTTGGAGAGAAGTGGCTTCTTTGCTGCCCTTCTTGACACCAGGCCATCTTCCAAAAGTCTTGGCCTCACTGTGCTGCAGATGCGCTCACACCTGCCTGCTGCCATTCCTGAGCAAGCTCTGCACTGGTGGCACTCCGATCCCGCAGCTGAATCCTCTTTAGGAGACTTGCGCTTGCTGGACTTTCTCGGACGCCCTGAAGCCTTCTTAACAAGAATTGAACCTCTTTCCTTGAAGTTCTTGATGATCCTATAAATTGTTGATTTAGGTACAATCTTAGTAGCCACAGTATCCTTGCCTGTGAAGCCATTTTTATGCAACGCAATGATGGCTGCACACGTTTCTTTGCAGGTCACCATGGTTAACAATGGAAGAACAATGATTTCAAGCATCACCCTCCTTTTAACATGTCAAGTCTGCCATTCTAACCCAATCAGCCTGACATGATTACTGAAATGATCTCAGCAGGTCCTTTAATGACAGCAATGAAATGCAGTGGAAAGTTTTTTTCAGGATTAAGTTCATTTTCATGGCAAAGAAGGACTATGCAATTCATATGATCACTCTTCATAACATTCTGGAGTATATGCAAATTGCTATTATAAAAACTTAAGCAGCAACTTTTCCAGTTTCCAATATTTATGTAATTCTCAAAACTTTTGGCCACGACTGTAGATAATGAATGTTTAGTTGTTCTTGTTCATCAGCTCCCCTTAATATACCCAGTTAACAACAACACGAAGGTTACACTTCACCTCGATTTAACTCATTTTTTTATTTTTTATTTTGAATAAATTTCTGATGTTGGGAAACAGTCAAAAGATAAGACTCCTGGTTGTATATTAGTTTATTTGAGAACATCAACAGAAAGTCATCCACCTGCAGGAATACAGACCCTCAAAATAACAATTTGGACAATTTATAGTTCAATAACAGTAGAGAAAAATGCATTTATATATTATTATACGTACAATTACTATTAAATGGGGTCATTGGATGCCTGTTTTCAACAAGTTGCATGATTCTTTATGGTCTTAATGAAACTTTGTTTAAAATTGCTCAATGCTAGTGTAAAAAACTTAAAAAGGTTCATGTTTCTTTAAATGCAAATGAGCTCTGCTCACCCCACCCCTCTCCTCTGTGACTGTTTACTTAGCCACATTTAGCAGCAAAACTTGCTTACTAACACATTATTAAGAAAGGCTATTTGCAAAGATTCACGTGGATCTTTGTCATTATAGGGTGGAACACATTTCAGTTCAGACAACTTGTAAAAGTGCATGTAGCATCCGATGGCCCCTTTAAACAAAGTGATAAATAAAAATGGTTAATGAAAAAAAAGTTAATGGAAGTAAATACACAAGCATTTATTTTCTTACATGAAAGGTCTGTGTATCCTTTCACTCTTAATTTCTGCTGAAGATGAAGTTGAGTTTGTCAGTTTCAGGACGGCTGATCCACTGCTGATCTTCTCCAGACTGAACTGCTCCAGATCTCTCTGTGTGTTCACAGTCCTCCTCTGATGAACCGTTCCCTGGAGCCCAGTTCTGATAGCACACAGTCTGTCCACTCACAGGAACAACGTAGGACAAACAGGGAATGGTCAATATCCGAGCGTGGAGGTCAGGGTAGGCGGCGGGCTAACAAGGATAATCCAAAGGCAAGTGAGGGGTCGAAGGGCAGGCAGAACAGGATCAGGAACCGGGTAACGGACAGAGACGGCAACGGGAGAAAATGCTCAGAATTGACAGTGAGAACTAATCAAGACTTTGCAATTTGAACTGTGAAATGAGGCTGTATTTATAGTCCAAGTGGTGATCTAAGATGGCTGACTGGGGTGAGAGGTGACAGGAGGGGGTTATGGGAAGTGGAGTGTGCTATGGTCCATAAGAGCAGTGAAGGCTCCCTCTAGAGGAAAGAGGAGGGAGCCACAGCGGGATGATTCGTGACAACTGTATATTTATAATGAATATTATCAGAGCTTTAACAGCTATAAGATGTTTTTTTTCCCCTCTGATTCATAGTAAAACAAAAGATTAAGTCTAAGTTTTTTTTATACAAAAGTTCTATACAAAAACTCACTCAACACTGAAAGTGTGACAAATATCCACAGTCTATACTATATTCACAATCACTTAATGATTCACATCCATTCCTCATGGTTAATGGTAAACGAACTTGGCTTCCTGTCCACGACAGACTCCAACCTCAGCTTGACCTCTGAGTTCAACCCCCCATTTTCAGTTTACTTTTTCTTGCTTTGTTATGTCTCTGGAATGACACTTGGTCTGCAGGGATTATATTCTGTTTTTTAACCATTGGGATTCCTCTGCGGAGATGGCTTCACACTAGGGTGCTTCTGAAATAAAGGTTGTAAAAATAAATGAGAGAAGTATGCAAAGGAGCAGCCAGAGTGGTTTTCTTGTTGCAGAGGCAGGCTCATGCTAGGGGCTTCTTTGGAGGCAACTAAAAAGGAGAAAAATGGAGAGGAGCGAAGATGGATGTGTTTTGGCCAAGACAAAGAAAAACAGCGGTAGGAGCAAAGACTTGGACAAGGAGAGACTGTTCACTATTAACAACGGCTTTAACATTTGCTGACGTATTAGTGCTCCATTTTCACTGGATGATAAAACCTGATTTAGAGGATCTTTGCAGAGCATTATTCATTGAGGTGAAGTGCTGGAGTTCGTTGAGTTGGGACACTGCTCATGGGACAGGGCGGGGACAAATCCTGGAAGAATTATCTGTGCAAACCACAACTGCTAATAATATAGGCTCGTAATGATGACTGACAGGACTGAATGATTAGGATCCTACCAAACCCATGTTAGGAACTTTATTTAAAAAAAGTAATGGTGTTTAGTATTACATTACATTATATGATGCATTTCTAAATGTACTCACTGTTGTTGCAGATGAAATGGCGGTTATCGCTACATGGCAAATCATGCCACTCTCTATTTAACATCACAACACAATAACTGCCTTCTGGTTGTCTAGTAAGCCAGTTCAGATAGAGCGCAGGTTCACCTGAAGACCACTGCTATTTTTCATGACCCGTCCTCTGCAGCCCAATCCAGACAAACGGAAAACCTCCATCATTCACACTCTTTTTCAGCATCTGTGTATTTCTCTCTGCAGTATCTCTGAGCTTCAGTCCAGGTCTTGTTCTCATTTCTAAAGTGATACTGACGCGGAACACATTTAGTTACGGAGCAGAGAGCCGTGAAAGACAGGGTTTGCTTTAATTCTTTTCATAACAGGATCAAACCTAATTAAACTCTAAACCATGAATAAAACCGTAGTAAAAAAGTACAGAGTTCGGTCCATTTCTGAGGAAGGAAAAATATTGAAAAGCATATTTCAAATATTCATAGATTTATTTTGAGGTAAAGCATGATTTCAGTGATAATTAAAATTTAATCTCAACAGGAACATAAGTGCATCATACACAATAAAACAAATATTAAAATGTAAAAAATTTTGGTTAAATAATACAAATGTTGGTTCTTACTTTTGTTTCTGTCCCGAGTCTGATGTTCTGTCTGCAGCATTAAACTATGTTATTATTATATCTGCTCGTATCTATCATTCAGCGTCACATCATTTATTTATTTAATAAAATATTATGTTTATAATGTTAATTTGAATGTGGTAGAGACCGGAGGGTTCAGTAATAAAGTACTGTATTCCAATAGTGACTGCACTGGAAAGAAAAAAAATCAACTCAACATTTGCATTTTCTTCTCTTATTTCTTACATCAGGTGTTGTTGTTGTTGTTGTTTTTACCATTAATGCTTTCAGTGACCAACAGCATGTTTCTACATTGCCAACTATACAATATTTCACAAAATGTAATATATTATGTGTCACGCTTAGCATCTGTTGTGTCATGAGTGCTATGCACACTGTGTAATGACACATGCAGATAAAAGACAACAGTGATAGCATACCCAACTCTTGGTATTTATGGAAATCATAGGCAAAGAGAGTGCCCACAGTGTTTTACTATGTATCCAGGTGGCGTTGCTTCATCTATAATGTCTGTTTATATAACACAGCAAATTTCCCCTTACACTGACTGCTATGGTGCCCCCCGATAAACAATGTTTAGTTGAGGGGGTTACAAAATGGGGGTTTTGGGTTCTGGGCCTCTCTCGACCTCTGGGTGCTATGCACTCAGTCCCCCTTTTCTTGCTGGTAATGACATCCCTGCCTAAATTGTTCAATGTCTGTGGTGTAAAAATTATGGAAAGCTATACATGTGAATGAGGCTTGAGAGTTGCAAATGAGGGTGCAAATGCAGTCTATGCCATGTTGGCAGATTCAGTTATTATTTTTGTTTTTTTTTACACTTAATGAGACACTTCAGGAAGTTAATAAAGTATGAAGTTGCAGTTTAGAGTTAGTGATATCTTTATCTTATTTCCCAAAACAAAGGTTTAATCTTGTTGTGGTTTATCTCGGTTTACATCTTCTGCGGCTGTGGTTTCACAATGTAAGTGCCTTATTTTCTCTGTCTAAATACTCCATTTTGCTTGCTGTAATGTTTTAAAGCACTGTTACTTTTTCATCTCTTTGTGAAATCTTTCTTTTTTAAAATATACTCCTGCTGTTTACCTCTTGCCTGTTCTCAAATATGAATATGTTTGCATGTAAACACATCCTCCTTCATTTACTTATGTCAACACCACATTTAGACCTTTATGCTGAACAATATTTACATCTCTGACTTGAAATGGATGCATAAACAGTGAGTTGTTGTATTCTATTACATTTCATTCAGTTAAGCATTATTAATCAGTTTTACTTCACCAAGAAGCAAGTTACACCACAACTGTGTTCCAGTTCAGAGGCTGTATCTTTCAAAGGCCATGAAGGTTGAAGTCCACATAGTTAATGAGACTGTCTATAGAGGAGTTTCTGTTCCCACCCTGTCACTGTTCCTGCTTCTGTCATCTAGCAACTCAGCTGTCATCGGGACACAGCAAAAACTTTCAGACAGACTTTTAGACACAAAGATGGAGTCAGAAATGCATTTTCTAATAAAATAAGTTTGGTTAAACTGTTTATTAATCATATCTAGTTAGACACAATTGGTCAACATTATTTCTCATGTTATTTAAGTGTACTAATACAACTGTAATTCTCCTTGTCTTTTTAGCCTCCCCAACTCAAAATTTTGTAGTGACTGATCACAACATTTTTTTTTTCCACTGGCCCAACTGAATTTCTGCTAAAATTAAATTTTATCAAATGTGGCAACAGTCTGTTAACATTGGTTCAATGAGAAATAATATGTTGAGGCAACTGGAAAAATAAGTCTACCAAACCATGTTATTGGCCCAATTAAATATTTTAAATAGTGGAAGAATACCTTGTTTTGTTTTACCAAATTTAAGAATGTATATTGCTAAAGCAACCTTGCAGAATTTGATTGTTCCCTGTTGTCCAAAAAAAAAAAGAAAAAAAAAAAAAAAAGAGAGATAAAACTAACTGTGATTTCACCAAGTACAACATGTTTCTGGATCAACATCCTTGTTGATCCTGGAACAACATTTCAATCAACCAATCAGAATTGAAGGATAACTTTTCACAAAATGTCAGTTTTAAGCTTACGATCAGAGTTAGATACTTCTGCACCCTTGTTAATCAGTTAATCATTCTCTTTCTGATTTTAGGAATAAATTATGTTTAGGGTTAGGTTTAGGGGTAGGGATTGGGTTAATTCTATATGATGTTGTTCCAGGATCAACAAAAGATGTTGATCCAGGAGCATGTCTTACTTGGCAAAATGTACTTGGCAACCGTAAGTTAGGCATGTTGTTTTTTTTTTTTTTTTTTTTTTGCGATATACGGGATAATGTGAAATCCCACATCGTTAACACAACAATAAAAGACCATATTACACATCCCTACCGAGAGATCTGTATGTTCCAACTGCTCTTTGTAGATCCTCTCCAAGTCATTAAGGTTTTGAGGCTGATGTTTGGCAACTCAAACCTTCAGCTCCTTCCACAGATTTTCTATGGGATTAAGGTCTGGAGACTGGCTAGGCCACTCCAGGACCTTAATACTCAATCACGATCCATTTCCAATGCTCTGGCTGAGGGAAGGAGGTTCTCACCCAAGATTTGATGGTACATGGCCAAATTGTTTTATTAGTGATTATGGTCCCAGCTACCTTGAGACCAATGACAGGATAGTCTCGTGTAGTTCTGGGCTGTTTCCTCATCGTTCTCATGATCATTGAATCTCCATGAGGTGAGATCTTGCATGGAGCCCCAGACCAAGGGAGACTGCAACATGTCCTCCAACTTATACGCCCGACATAAGTCGTTTTCACAAACCTCAAAACACGTCTCCATAGCGTACAACAATTGCTCTCATATAACGAACATGTATCCAATGCACTTTCAGGATTACGCGTAGCTCAGTCAGTACAACGTTGCACTACAAAATGGTGTAATCATACAAACACAGGCACATCCTCAAAGCAGGTTTTGTTTTTAAATTTTTTTTTTTTGGGGGGGGGGGGGGGGGGGGTGGATATGCACTATAAATCATGATTTTGCACTATTTCTATAAGGGGTAGGTTTAGGGTAAGGTAAGGTGTGGTCATTCATATTAATTACACCTAGTAAAATATGTTTGAATGTTTCAATTTATAACTTTTTTGAAATGCATTTTTCTGGATTTTTGTTGTTGTTGTTCCGTCTCTCACTGTTCGAATAAACCTACCATTAAAATGGTAGACTGATCATTTCTTTGTGAATGGACAAACATACAAAATCAGCAGGGGATCAAATATCAGAATCAGACCCTAAAATGGACAATTTACAGCTCAATAAGAGTTTACAGAAAAATAAATTTAATAACAGTTTATAGAATAATACATTTGAACTATTTAAACAAACCTTGAATCAATATGAACCAATTCTTCACAAAATTACCTGAACCAGCAAAAACATGGTGTCACCTGCTTGGCAAATGCAATGAAAACAGTTTTTACAAACCACCTGCAAATGTTTACTATGACACTTTAAATGCAGTTAACATATCATCTAAATACTTCAAATATTAAATGTCTGTATAATAAGTTATTTTGTTTATGGGGAGACTATAACCTACAACTTTTCCTTTATTATTATACAAATGTCATAAAAATGTATACAGCTGATCTGAGAGCAGTTAAAAATCATACATGCACTGATTCAAAGGTTTACAGAGATCATCACCTCCTGGCAACGTTCCCCACCCCTGCGCTATACGGAAATATTGAGAAGAACAACAACATGCAGTAAATATCAAGCAGCAAAACAAGCTGTTTTGCACAGCTTAAAATAGCTGGATGCGAGGCCGGAAGCCAGACCCATCAAATTTACAAATTGCTGAACTTGCTCTAATCACTGGCTCAAGCCTGGTTTATACATTTATAGAGATAATGACACATTTGTTTAATAAAAAAAGAGCAGTAATTAATAGTCTCTTATTGCCCTTATTGACTATGCCCTCTATAAAGAAAAGAAAGATTCTCAAAGGTTTCAATGCTTTATGAAGCACTGTTTTGAAAACAACCATCACTACCCTCAGATAAAACTTACATGAAAGGTCAGTGTGTCCTTTCACTCTTAATATCTGCTGCAGATGAAGTTGAGTTTGTCAGTTTCAGGAAGGCTGATCCAGCGCTGATCTCCTCCAGACTGAACTGCTCCTTTTCTTTTCTCAAGTTTGCAGTTTTCTTGTGTCATTCCATTCCCTGGAGCCCAGTACTGATAACACACAATCTCTCCACTCACCCAGAGCCACATGTTCATGATGCAGTAGTTGTGTAAACCCAACCACACCGCCGCAGTAGACGCCCCTTTAACCACATTCATCACACGACTCTGAACCTCTTGTGAGTGAACCGAGACCAGATCCACATGATTCTGTCTGCAGTATCTCAGAGCTTCAGACCATGTCAGATTCACTTTGATCAGAATCAGTTTATCTGGAAACAAAACAAGCAACAACTAGAGAGAGACTGATCAAAAACAATATGCAGAACAGACACTGTGGATGAATTTGTCATGCCAGACATGTATCGTGAACTTTAAAAGATCTGGAGGTGATTGATGGATTATGTGTTTTGTGAAGATTTACTCACCTTCATAACACACAAAATTATATTGGTCACTGCAAGATACATCATTCCATTTTCCCTGAGTTATCGGTACAATCACTGCACAATCTTCATTACCTCCAGCATTATTTGGTTCACCAGTGTTCCAGTATCTGAATGAGGAGTCACTCTGATCTGACCACTGCCATGAGTCTCTGACTCTGAACAGACCGATCCAGACAGTTCCATCATTCACACTCTTCTTCAGCTCATTCATGTCATTCATGTTGTCCATGGTGGCCAGATCTGTGTATTTCTCTCTGCAGAATCTCTGAGCTTCAGTCCAGGTCTTCCTCTCATTTATAATGTGATACTGATGCAAAGCACATTCAGATATGGAGCAGAGAGCTGTGAAAGAGAGGCTTTGCTTTAATGCTTTTCATAACAGGATCAAACCTAATGAAACTAGAAACCATAAAACCACAAACACACTCACCAATGAGAAGAAGAATGAAATATAGAGTTTGGTCCATTGCTGAGGAAGATGCACTTTGAAAAAACTCACACTCTCTTTAAAAAAACAAACAAACAAACAAACAAACAAACAAAAAAACACAGGATTCAAAACAATTCAGATAACATTAACATCTTAAAGTCTAATTCTAGTTAAAAAATGAATATGTGAGCTGTTCTTATTTCAGAGGTCTTGTGTATCTGTTCT
The DNA here is from genome assembly GCA_033026305.1 of Cirrhinus molitorella. NCBI lineage: Eukaryota > Metazoa > Chordata > Actinopteri > Cypriniformes > Cyprinidae > Cirrhinus > Cirrhinus molitorella. The sequence continues at coordinate 3,526,448 of CM065118.1, read as the reverse complement.
GACTCTGATGTTTCTTGTCTGACATTTCAGACTATGTGATAATTATATCTGCTCTCATTCGTCATTCATTATTACATCATTTGTTACTCTAAAAACCCTGTTTCATATTTTACTTCCTCTATATTTGTGTATTTATCCATTTCTTTCCCTAATTTTCATACTGACGTCTGTGTCAGAGGGTATCAGTCAAAATGAAAATGAAGAGTTACAAAAGCCTCCAAATCCATTTGATGTCTTTCTTTAAAAACAAAACAAACAAACAAAAAAAGCATTTTTATCGGGCTCCGATGTATAGGTTTCTACCTAAGTACCGGTACTTTCTGATTGGTTTGATTCTGGGATTTTAGCGAGTTTGAAGTAAAAGTACTTGATGGACGTATAATATGTGCTACTGTGAACATTGCCGCCTCTCTACCGGATGAGCTTAACCATTTTTACGCTCGTTTCGAGGCTCATAACACCGCCCACACAGAGAGCGCTCCCGCGGCTGCTGCAGACGAGACGAGTGCACTGTCCGTCTCTGTCGCGGATGTAACCTGATCCTTCCGACGGGTGAATATTCGCAAAGCTGCGGGCCCTGATGGCATCCCAGGCCGTGTGCTCCGAGCATGCGCATTCCAACTAGCTGGGGTTTTCACAGACATCTTCAACCTCTCCCTCTCTCTGTCTGTTGTTCCCTCATGCTTCAAAAAATCCACCATTGTGCCCATACCAAAGAAAAATAAAGTCACATGCTTGAATGACTGGAGGCCCGTTGCTCTGACACCCATTTTTAGCAAGTGTTTCGAGAGACTCATCAGAGACTACATCTGCTCTGTGCTGCCTGCCTCTCTGGACCCGCTACAATTTGCATATCGTAGCAACCGTTCCACAGACGATGCTATTGCTTTCACCCTACACACTGCTCTCTCCCACCTGGAAAATAAGAACACCTATGTGAGAATGCTGTTTGTGGACTACAGCTCAGCATTTAACACCATAGTGCCTGCAACACTTGTCACAAAGCTCCAGACTCTGGGACTGAACAGATCTCTGTGCAGCTGGATCCTGGACTTTCTGACAGACAGAAGTCAGGTGGTCAGAATGGGCAACAACTCTTCATCCCCGCTGACCCTCAATACCGGTGCTCCTCAGGGTTGTGTCCTCAGCCCACTCCCGTACTCCCTGTACACACATGACTGTACAGCCACACACAGCTCAAACGTCATCGTCAAATTCGCTGATGACACAACGGTGATAGGCCTGATCACCAACAATGATGAGACAGCCTACAGAGAGGAAGTGAGCACCCTGACTAAATGGTGTCAGGAGAACCACCTCTCTCTCAACATCGACAAGACCAAGGAGCTGGTGGTGGATTTCAGGAGAAAGAGCATAGAACACACACCCATCACCATCGACAAGACACCTGTGGAGCGGGTTAACAGCTTTAAGTTCCTCGGCGTTCACATCAGCGAGGATCTCACATGGTCTGCCCACACAGATGCAGTGCTAAAGAAGGCACATCAACGTCTCTTCTTCCTGAGACGGCTGAGGAAGTTTGGAATGAGCCCCAGCATCCTCAGAACATTCTACACCTGCACTGTGGAGAGCATCCTGACTGGCTGCATCACTGCCTGGTTTGGTAACAGCACCGCTGGCAATCGGAAAGCTCTGCAAAGAGTTGTGCGAACTGCCTGCCATATTGTTGGAGGTGAGCTTCCCTCCCTCCAGGACATATACACCAGGCGGTGTATAAGAAAAGCGCGGAGGATCATCAGTGACTCCAGCCACCCATCCCATAAACTGCTCTCTTTGTTGCCCTCAAGAAGACGCCTCCGCAGCATCCGATCCCGCACTAGCCGACTGAGGGATAGCTTTTTCCCTCAGGTTATCAGGTTAACGAACAACCAGAACTGATACACCTACAGCATACTTTCACCATACAGAATGTCATGCTACACAGTCCAACTTGGAACTACGCACACATTGCACTTCACCATACAATGCACATTCATGTCTCTACATATCCAGTGTACTTATTATTTGTATCTGTATTTATAATTTAATGCACCTTCGCATCACTGGTTAAGATAACATATGCTTACTGCGTACTGTACTGCAACATTTGCACTGCTTCCCCACCCCCCATCTCCTTATTTGCACAATCTCCTGACAGATGTCCAACTCGTACTTGTACTGTCAACTGTACACTGTGTGTACTGAATATATGTATGTGTATATTGCACACTGCCATCTATGTAAATCTGTATATAAGGGTATTGTCTATATGTAATATCGTATTGTATTGTCATATGTAAACTGTCACTGCATTGTCTGGAGCACGCTCCTAAGAATTTCACTCACCTATGCACAAGTGCTGTGGTGATGTGACAATAAAGTGATTTGATTTGATTTTGATGTGTCGAGAGCATCCCCTCAGTATCATTATCTCATTTTTGACCAAGATGGCTTTTAGGAGGTTTTGCATCTGATCTCTTCATATAGACCTTAATAAGCAAACTAGATAAAAAAAAAAAAAAAAAGTTTGTCAAGACAAACTTTAAGTTGGCTTGAGAAAGCTATATATATATATATATATATATATATAATTTTTTTTGTTATTTATTTTTTTTTTTTTAAGTTTAAGAAGTTTGAAAAAGTTTTACATTTTTAAAGATTAAAGTAGTTTTAACCTTTGTTCATATTTCTGTTACTAAACCAGTGTTTGCGGGTCTGGTGGACCCACTGCATTTTTTTCGGGTTTTTAATTCAGCACAAATAAAACTTTTGTTGACATACTCAACAGATGTTTACTTCATCCCAATTACAAGCAATATTAACAACATTTATGGTTGATATTTGCCCTTTACCTTTGTTAGATCACATTTAGGAATTAAAGTGCTACAACCTTGTGCAGGAATGGCAGGGGGGCAGAAACACAAAACTTACACTTTCGTTTTTGCCCCCATTTTTCATGACTCAAAAATCTAAGTATTTTCTGTGTACACAAAAGGCCTATTCCTCTCAAATATTGTTCACAAATCTGTGTTAGTGAGCACTTCTCCTTTGCAGAGATAATCCATCCACCTCACAGGTGTGGCATATCAAGATGCTGATTAGGCAGCATGCTTATTGCACAGGTGTGCCTTAGGCTGGCCACAATAAAAGGCCACTCTAAAATTTTACTGTATTGGCGGGGGGTATCCAGTCAGTATCTGGTGTGACTACCATTTTTGCCTCACACAGTGCAACACATCTCCTTTGCATAGAGTTGATCAGGTTGTTGATTGTGGTCTGTGGAATGTTGGTCCACTGTCAATGACTGTGCGAAGTCTCTGGATATTGGCAGGAACTGGAACACGCCGATCCAGAGTATCCCAAACATGCTCAATGGGTGACATGTCCGGTGAGTATGCTGGCCATGCAAGAAACTGGGATGTTTTCAGCTTCCAGGTATTGTGTACAGATCCTTGCAACATGGGGCAACCTCAGGATCTTGTCACGGTATCTCTGTGCATTCAAAATGCCATCAATAAAATGCACCTGTGTTCGTTGACGTTACATACGCCTGTCCATACCATAACCCCATCGCCAGCATGCCAAGTGCACGCTCTCTCAAAATATGCAACATCAGTGGCATAGTGCTGTGTAATAAAACTGCACATTTTAGAGTGGCCTTTTATTGTGGTCAGCCTAAGGCACAACTGTGCAATAATCATGATCTTGATAAGCCACACCTGTGAGTTGCATGGATTATCTCAGCAAAGGAGAAGTGCTCACTAACAGATTTAGACAGATTTGTGAACAATATTTGAGAGAAATAGGCCTTTTGTGTATATACAAAAAGTAGTAGATCTTTGAGTTCAGCTGATTAAAAATGGGGGCAAAAAAAAAAAAAAAAGAGTTGTGTTTATAATTTTGTTCAGTGTAATAGCAGGCCCAGACAACAGGAGGACAGAGTGAAGGTACACAGGACCTAACATTTCCACTCTTAATTACTCTGTAGTAAACTAAAATTACTCTGTATGTAATATAAATGTCTTTGTTTGTTTTTTTTTGTTTTTTTTTTGGAGGGGGGGGGGGGGGGGGGGTCATTGAAAATTTGTTCTGATAAATGTTCTTCACAGAAAATTAGCCAAGGCCAATGAGTATGAGCTTGAAAAAAATAATTAATAGTATATTTACGAGGGCATAGATAGATAGATAGATAGATAGATAGCATGTCACTAGTATGTTGTTAGAATAATTAGCAAGTTGCTAGCATGTTAACATGTTGCTAGCATGTCACTGGCATGTTGATAGAATGGTTAACGAGTTACTAGCATGTTTCTAACATGATTAGCAAGTTATTATCATGTTGCTAACATGATTCTAGCATGAGTAGCATGTTGCTAGAATGTTTATTGCATGATTTGTACATGATTAGCATGTTACTAGCAAGTTGCTAGCATGTTTCTAACATCGTTAGCATGTTACTAGTGTGACCGCATGAATGAGGTATGTGATGGTGATTGACATTTGTACACCATCTTAGCAGTGGGTTATACGAAGGCTGTATATCCTGGCCCGTGAATGGATTATAGAGAATACAGTCCCATTTGGTAAGTGTTTGTGTGCATTTATACATGGAGAATTCTAGTGAGTAACGTGTAATTATTAATAACGTTGTATTGTTTGCCATAGGATTGTCATGTTTAATGCAGTTCTATCCATTTCTACTGCTGCATAGGAAGAACGTTATGTTCTCTCGTGATGGGAAAAAGGGAATTGGGGCTGCTGTCTGACTTGATTGAGTTTCGTTAGTTTATTCCCGTTGGGGTGGAGGATTATTTCCTTGATTTGCCCCGGAATCAGCATACAGACGACACGGTTGCTTTGTGCGACTCTCTTGGTTTTGATTTTTCTTTTGTTTCGTTTTTCTTTTGTTAGTATTTCTGTTCAACATCTGTGTATGGTTGATTTATGTTGTTGTTGTTGTGTGTTTTTTTTTTTTTTTTCTTGCATTGTTTGTTTTGTGGTGTATTGACTTTATTGTATTGTGACTTTAAGATTTATTTTTGATTTCCTTTTAGGAACTGGGGTCCCACAGGTGAAGGATGTTTTGTGGTGGTGGTGTTACTTCAACGTTTGCCATGGGACACTGTTTGATGGATAGGCGTGTGACCTGAGTGTGCTGTGCTGTGTGCATGTGGAAGTGCGCTTTTGGATAATTTACACTGGTGATCACTCCTGTGGGTAACCTCAGCCCTGTAAGTGATGTATGATCTGTTTAGTTGTATTCAGCTTTTTTTTTTTTTTTTTGCTTTCTTTATGTAAATTGCTTTTGTGTATTTTGATTTATTAGTGACGCGTCACCAAAGAGAGCTGCCAGGAATGGCATCGAATCATTGAGATAATTGTTTTTAAGTAACTTGTTTTTCTGAATATATTAATACATTTTGTATTTTTTGTATGACACGCATGTCTCTTGCCTACTCTTAAAAGAGATAACGAACCTGGGACCCAATATGCAAACTTAAGGGTTAATCTTCTTTCCTGGGTGAAACTTTGGGTAGTCAAATTTGCTATAAACAGCCAGTTTGGGCTGGTATATTAAAATCTATTAGCGTGACGCTACACTAGCATCATTAACCATTGTTAGCATGTTGCCAGCATGATTAGATTAAATAGGATAACAGTAAATTGGCTTTTTCAGGCCAACTTAACAATAATAAGCGGAAGTTTAAATGGCATTTCAGTACTTCGGCTTTCTCAAGCCAATTACATACAAACATTTAGAATATGTACTCTACATTTTACAACTAAGCAATTGTTTCAATGTTATTGGTGGGTTGCATAACTTCATAACAATGTTGCATCCCTGGAATTCCTCCTTAAGCTGCTCCTCCTTCTCCTCCTCCGGTTTCTTCTTTTTAGTCTTTTTCCAAACTAAAATAATGACATCATTTGCTGCTATTGTTTTTGGCATAAACGTGCTATTTTCTAAGTACTTAATCATGTTTGGCTGGAATGCAGAATTAATTTGTGAAAATTCCCACTTGTTTTGTTTCATGCTCCTGCTATTTACTGCATATTTCTTAAGAAAACATGAATATATATTTGCATGTAAACATTTCCATCACTCATTTGCTTATGTTCTCACCACACTCACTATATTTATGGACTATATTTACATTGTTAAACAGAAGGACACGCATTGAGTATTTTTCATTGTATTTCATTACATTTCATTCAGTCATATGCATCTGTTTTATTGCAACAACAGGAAAGTTGCATTGTGAGTGTCCCATTTCAAAGACTGCATCCTTAAAAGTCCACAAAGGTTGAAGTGTTTGTTGTTGATCGAGACAATCTATGGAGTATTTCCTGTTTGTACCCACTAGGGATGTGACGAGTTGTGGCGATTTGTCTCGCGAGATCTGTCTAGTCTAACGTGATAGTATGTGTAGTGTTTACATTAGAGCTAGATTAGATTATAAAAAGATTGCGATCTCTGTTTAAATGCCAATGCAATCTTATTCCTCCCTTTCAACCACATAATGATCATTATTTTTGTGCTACAGACATTTAAATGACAGAAGTACTAGAATAAAAGTTTATAGTTTGTGTATAAACACTTAATGTCTATAATAGCGATCAAAACTAAAGTATATTTACAAGTGTATGTATTGTAAGGCTTAACCTCTTCCGCCATGAGGGGGCAACAACTGCACGTTTAAAAGCGCATTTGTCATTAAATCATTAAGATTCCAATATCAAATTTAAGTCTTTATTAATTGCAAAATTAATTTGATCAAATATATAAAAAAAGACTGAACGCTGTGTCAGAATCACTAGTAAATTATGTAAAATTTACTAGTAAAAGATCATCTTTTTTTCCTCAGAATCATAATTCTAAAAAAAAAGTTTTTTTTTTAATTTATCCAGAATCATGTCACATTAGAAATAATTTGTAGGCCACATCTGAAGGACCCTTTGAAATGGGAAAACCTTTATTGATGTGATGTTTTCAGTTTTTAAATGAAGCCCTAAAGGATGCGACATCTGAACAGAAAGCTTTTCTTGCTTAGATTTTTTTTTTTTTTTTTTTTTTTTTTTGTCTTGTTTTCAGCCAATAATATTCTTAAATCAATAAGGATTTTCAAGACAAAATAAATTTGTCTTGTCTTCAGGAAAAATAAGTTAAAATTAAGCATGTTTTTGCTTAAAACAAACAAAATAATCTGTCAATGGAGTATGCAAAATAATCTAGTTGTCTGCCTGAAATAAGATTATTTTGCTTACCCCATTGGCAGATTATTTTGCTTGTTTTAAGCAAAAACTCACTTAATTGTGACTTCTTTTTTATGAAAACAAGACTATATATATATATATATATATATATATATATATATATATATATATATATATATATATATATATATATATATATAATTATTTTATTTATTTTTTATTTTTTTATTTTTTTTGTCTAGAAAATCCTTCTTGATTTAAGATTTTGGCTCAAAAAAAAACAAAAAATCAAAGTAGGAAAATCATTTTTGCAGTGTATGCATGTTGGATTTTATAATGTAATAATAATTTTGCTGGGAAACAGTCAAGGGATGAGATTGCTGGTTGTACAAGAGTTTATTTGAGCTTGTTTTGTTGACACATTCTTTCATGTTTAGGGATTCTAGATACATTATACCCAACCATCACTCCTTAAAGAATAAACAACATTTCTCTTTGATGAAGCACATAATGTTGGTGCTCACTGATTCACATTCAACCAGTCATTTCTAAAATAAATACATGATTATTGCATGAAACTAAATATAGGAGAATGTGAAACCACAACCACTGAGATGCAAAATGCAAATTGGATTAAAAAAAGCTCGTATCGGGGGAGGGAAATGTTTACTGGGGAAGGTTCAGTAAGAACATGGAAGAACATACATTTTGTTAATGTTGTAGTGTGTTGAACTGATGTCTATGTTTTCCATGCAGAAAAAATAATAAAGAAAAGTACAGTAAAAAAAGCTTGTATCAATGAGCCTACTCTACAGTTAATATTAATCATTTAATTAAATTATCATGTATATCTCATGATAGCATGATAGCAATTCTGAAGATAGTAAACACAAGACATGTTGAGAGAGTTTGTAAAAGCAAAACATGCTAAAAGTAATAATGAGCCTTTAAAAATGGAGCAAGAAGAGCCACAAAAATCTCACTGATGCATCAACAGAAATGCACTCATGTGGAGGAAAACAGAAACTCAAAAGAACAATTTAGACAATTTACAGCTCAGTCATTTACTGAAGAATAAGTTAACTATTTTTAGTTTTTAACCCCCAGACAGTGATGGGAGAAACAAAGCTTTTTGGAACTGTGAATGAGGTGCTTGGCAAAATGGTTCATGTTTCGAACCCTTAATGAAGTAAAAGCAATGGAACATGCATAAAAACACCTTTTGCAAACTTGCAACAGGTTTATTGAAAGTGTGACTATTAAATGTAATTAACAATCATCTGTCTTTAAAAATGTCCACAAATTTAGAAAACAGATTGAGATCATTTAAAAACCAGATGCTGGTTCATGTGTTTACAGAAATCATTGCCTCCTAGCTTACCAATACATTTTTGAAACTGTTATGACACAACAAAGCCTTCTTTAACAAGATCACGTGACTTTGGCACTTTGAATAATGCTTCAAATCACTGGATTCAAGCAAAAGATTTGCAGGTTTAAAAGCCTAATAAAACACTCTTTCAAAAATCACTACCTTCAGGTACAATTGACTGCTAAATTGATGAATAAAAATGAAGATAACTCACAAAGAAGTAAAGGAAGTGAGCACACAAGCTTGTGTTGCTCTTACATGAAAGGTCTGTGTATCCTTTCACTCTTCATATCTGCTGCAGATGAAGTTGAGTTTGTCAGTTTCAGGATGGCTGATCCAGCGCTGATTTCCTCCAGACTGAACTGCTCCAGATCTCACTGTATGTTCACAGTCCTCCTCTGATGTGCCGTTCCCTGGAGCCCAATTCTGATAGCACACAGTCTCTCCACTCACCCAGAACCAGATGCCTAATATGTGGGAGTGACGTAAACCCAACCACACCGCCTCAGTAGACGCCCGTTTAACCACGTTCATCACACCACGCTGAATCTCTTCTGAATGAACCGAGACCAGATCCACATGATTCTGTCTGCAGTATCTCAGAGCTTCAGACCACGTCAGATTCTTTGCGATCAGAATCAGTTTATCTGGAAACAAAACCACAAGCAGAAACTAGAGAGAGACTAATCAAAAAACAACATGCAGAACAAACACTGGATCAATTTGTCATATCAGACATGTATCATGAACTTTAGGAGATCTGGAGGTGATGGATAGATTGTGTGTGTTTTGTGAGGATCTACTCACCTTCATGACACACAAAAGGATGTTGGTTGGTGCAAGAGACGTCATTCCATTGTCCCTGAGTGTTCAGTGTAATCACTGCACAGTTTTCACCTTGTCCAGCATTATTAGGTTCACCAGCGCTCCAGTATCTGAATGAGGAGGCACTCTGATCTGACCACTGCCATGAGTCTCTGAACAGACCGATCCAGACATCATTAGGTGTGTGACTGTCACTCATGAACTTCTCAACCTGTTGATTCTCATTGTGGTTTCTAACACTGACCAGATCAATGTGATTCTGTCTGCAGTAACTCTGAGCATCTCTCCAATTCTTTGTCTGACTGACAAAGATGAGTGCTGTGCTCACATTATGAAAAACAAGTGAAAAAAAATATAATTACGAATCAGTGTGTTCATTTTTTTTACATATTTATATTTTTAGTGACTGCACAGAAAAGGAACTCGGAAATTACAGATTAATAATATATTTAAACTAATATTGCTGCATTTCTTCTTGTCTTTGGTTTTGCATTGATGCACTGAAAAAAAAAAAAAAGTCCTTTAAAGGGTCAAAAGTATTTGAAGTCAGGACCATGGCCATGTTGAGCAATTTGTGACAGTATGTAGCTGAAATATGTAGATAGTAGCTGTTCTCTATATCTGTGACAACATTAAAAAGTAGTGTACAGTGTATGTTACAGATATGATTCATCTTTTTTTGTTGTTGTTTTTTTACACTTACTATTGTTGGATGAACGGCAGATAACAGTCTGACTTTTAGCACATGGCCAGTCGTGCCATTGTCCATCTCTCATAAAAGCACACTCATCTTTGCCATCAGGCTGTTTATATCCCCAGTTCAGATAAAGTGCAGGTTCACCTGAAGACCACTGCCATTTATTACAACTCGTTTTCTGCAGCCCAATCCAGACATACTGAAAACCCCCATGTTTCAAACTCTTGTTCAGCTCATTCATGTCATTCATGTTGTCAATGGTGGCCAGATCTGTGTATTTCTCTCTGCAGTATTTCTGAGCTTCAATCCAGGTCTTCCTATCAGTTATATGGTGATACTGACGCTGAACACATTCAGATACAGAGCAGAGAGCTGTGAAAGAAAGGGTTTGGTTTAAAGCAATAGTTCACTCAAAAATGAAAATTATTTTATTGATTACTCACCCTCATGTCATTCCAAACCCGTAAGACCTCTGTTCATCTTCAGAATACAAATTAAGATATTTTTGTTGAAGTATGAGAGCTTTCTGACTCTGCCTAGACAGCAACACAACTGACACATTCAAGGGCCAGAAAGGTAGTCGATAAAACAGTAAGTGTCAAATCAGTGGTTCAACCTTAATTTTATGAAGCTACGAAAATATTTTTGAGCACAAAGAAAAAAAAAAGACAACTTTATTTAACAATTTCTTTCATATTTTCATAGCTTCATAAAATTGCAACTCAAACAAATGATTCTGCAACACTGTTCAGTTTATTTAGAATAATACTTTTCATTCAACACCATTGTGTTAGGTTTCCCATTTAAACAAATGCATTGCGTTAAACTGACTTGATGCTTGCTTAATTTACTTAAAGTTAATGCAACACAATTCTTTACAATCACTTTACTTACTTTACTTGAGTTGAAAGTACATAAACATTTTTTTTTATTTATTTATTTATTTATTTTTTGTGTAACTAGGAAGTGAATTTCCCCTTTCCATCATGCTTTGCATGGGATTAAATGTTGAAATAAATGTTATTTTATGCATATTTTATCAAGATGATTTGATGGGGATACTTGTTGATGTTTAATGTTCTTTTATGTTTGTATTTAAAACAGTTTCTGGTATTAGTTAGTGTTTTGGGGGGTTACCATTGTAAAGCATGCTTGGGTTGAGGACCTGATAACAAAAGTTAAAGTTGTTTTAATAATAAAATAGACAGCTACTTTGGGCATGCCATAAATGTAACACAACCATCATGTGGATAGTGCCTAACAAGTTTGGGTAATGCCTTAAAAGTAAATACAATGTATCATTTTAGAGTGTAGATAGATAGATAGATAGATAGATAGATAGATAGATTTTTATTTGTCCTCAAAGAGGAAATTCATCTTCACAGAAGGTCCGTATATAGAACAGGGACAACTACACATTACATACAAACTAGCCACAGTACACCAGTACCCCCCACCCCCCAAAAAGAAAAAAAGTTTCCTATGTGTTTAAAGCACAAATAGCTAGAGGAACAAATCTCTTACTAAAGTTAGTCCTCCTACACACTGGTCAGATGGAAGAAGAATAAAATGCGGATGTAGTGGATGATCTGGATCATTAAGTATTACATGTGCTTTCTGAAGTTGAAGTTACTCAGTCTGGTAATTTAGGAGTAGGAATACCAATAGTCCTGCTAGCCAAATGTGGTATCTTTAAAAATTTGTTCCTATTAACAGCAGTAAGCATATTAAATAAACAAATAGCACCATACATAAGAAGTGGCTCAATACTCCAATACAGGAGAAGGAGGAGGAGGAGGAGTAGAAGTATTTCTGCCTAATAAATTATTTTCCAGTTAAATGTTTTAGTTTGAGCTCAACAAGCCTATAACTATATTTGATCAAATGTTCCAACTCAATTATATTGCATGAATTTGTTTTATTATTATTATTATTATTATTAATATTTTATTTATTTATTTATTTATTTATTTTTTTTTTTATTAGTTGAGGTTACACATGAAGAGTTCAGATGCAAAACCAGCATGATGATGATACTGAGTGAATGCTCTCAACACATATTATACATCCTTCAAACTCACTAAAATACCACCCTCAACCCAATCAGACGTAGTAGTACTTACACAGAAACTTGTACATCGGAGCCTGATTAAAAATGCATTTTTTAAAGAAAGACAAATGGATTTAGTGGCTTTTGCAACTGAACTCCTTATCCTGCCCTCAATTAAATTAAGTTCATCCAATTTTTATTTTATTTATTTTATTTTTTTGAGTGAACCACCAATGGTCACATGGATTTATCAATGTCTTTAAGCTACCTTTATGGCCCTTGAATGTGTCAGTTGTGTTGCTGTCTATGGAGGGTCAGATACTCTCTGGTTTTCATCAATAATATCTTAATTTGTGTTCCAAAGATGAACAAAGTTCTTATGGGTTTGGAACGACATGAGGGTGAGTAACCCTTTAATGCTTTTCATAACAGGATCAAACCTAATGAAACTGGAAACCATAAATAAAACCACAAACACACTTACCAATGTGAAGAAGAATGAAATATAGAGCTTGATCCATGTCTGAGAAAGAGAGACTCAAGCTATTTCAAAATATTTCCACCTGCAGAAATTAAACATGATCATGCAAATAAAGACATTCTAGTAGCATTCACAGTCATCAAAACACAAAATTAACATAAACATTTCAAAAGTCTTATTCTAGTTAAAGAGTGAACATGTGAGTTCTTACTTTTGGGTTGTGTGTTTCTGTCCTAAGTCTGATGTTTCTGTCTATAGCTTTCAAACTATTTAAATATTATATCTGCTTTCATCTGTCATTGAGCTTGCTAATTTTCATATTTTACTTCCTTATTTCTGTTCATGTCCACCTTTCTTTCTCTTTGTTTGCATATTGACATATCTGTCCAAAGGCTTTACAAGAATATGGACCGATCAGGAAACTATATACATGTACACCAAGCACAATTTACATGTTAAAGTTCACAACTGAACAGCTTTAATGTAATTGTTGGGGGGGGGGGGGGGGGGTGTAACTCATTTGCATACATACAATATATAATATATTTTTTTAAAACAGTACCTTTGACAGAAGGGCACTTTGGGCATCTGAGCAAAAGGGGCGGGTGCTCGAGCTGTTTGAATCAAACACAAGATATTTTTATACCAAACCTTCACTGTTTTTCTGTGAATAACCCAATATCAATATACACATATATCGTGCTAGTAAACTAAACCAATCAACCAATTTCTACCCTGCTCAGTATCATAATACACATCTGCTGAAGCAGCAAACTTAAATATGCATGTTTTGCAAGTGACAATATATCTTAAGTATCAACCTAATAAATCAGCAGTTGAATGTAAAGTTTACTAAATTGTTACATATAATTTTCAGTCCAATGTAACATTAAGGAGAAACCAGGAAATAGTCAGGAGACAAGAATACTGGCTGTAGATGAGTTTATTTGACCCAGTGTTCTGTTATTACATGTTTATCTCATGAATTTCATCTTTCCTGTTTGGATCAAACACAAGCTATTATATATATAATTTTATAATTTTATGTATTTATTTATTTATTTATTTGTCAAGAGCTGCTGCTCACCCAAAAACATTCAACCAGTCATTTCTAATATGTGAAGAGTCATAACCACACCACATATATAAAGAGAGATTCGTAAAAAAAAAAAAAAAAAATAAAAAAAATAATTTAGTGTTTTACACATCTACAGAATATTAAACATTGATGTTACAAAAATTACATTATGTCATGATACTTAAAATACAGAAATAAAAGACACTTTTGCCACTATTAAAATGCAATAAGCAGATCCACTCAGAACAAAGCAAATGCCTAAAATTACATCAGGGAAAGAAAAAAAATAAATAAAAAAATAAATAAAAATAATAATAATAATAATAATAATAATAATAATAATAATTAAGTGACTGTAAGTAAACACGTAAACATACATGTGTCCTTCACTCTTAATTTCTGCTGCAGATGAAGTTGAGTTTGTCAGTTTCAGGAAGGCTGATCCAGCGCTGATCTCCTCCAGACTGAACTGCTCCTTTTCTCTTCTCGAGGTTGCAGTTTTCTGTCGTCCCGTTCCTTGGAGCCCAGTTCTGATAGCACACCATCTCTCCACTCACCCAGAGCCACATGTTCATGATGCAGTAGTTGTGTAAACCCAACCACACCGCCTCAGTAGACGCCCGTTTAACCACGTTCATCACACAATGCTGAACCTCTTCTGAATGAACCGAGACCAGATCCACATGATTCTGTCTGCAGTATCTCAGAGCTTCAGACCACGTCAGATTCACTGTGATCAGAATCAGTTTATCTGGAAACAAAACAAACCACAAGCAGAAACTAGAGAGAGACTGATCTAAGACAACATGCAGAACAAACACTGGGGATGAATTTGTCATGTCAGACATGTAGCGCAAACTTTAAGAGATCTGGAGGTGGGTGTTATGTTAGAGCCTACTCACCTTCATAACACACAAAAGATTCTGTTCTAGTGCAAGAGAGGTCATGCCATTCTCCGTAATAGTCTTGTCTGAGTCCTGTACAGTTTTCACTAACTCCAGCATTATTAGGTTCAGCAGTGTGCCAGAATCTGAATGAGGAGTCACTCTGATCTGACCACTGCCATGAGTCTTTAAACAGACCGATCCAGACATCAGATATGTGACTACCATTCATGATCTTCTCAACCTGTTGATTTTCATTCTGGTTTCTCACACTGACCAGATCAATGTGATTCTGTCTGCAGTATCTCTGAGCATCTCTCCATTTCATTGTGTGACTGATAAAGACGAGTCCTGTGTTTGCTTTAATAAAAACAAATAGACAAAGATTCATGAATCAGTTTGTTCATTATTCTTGCACTGCTTTATGGTTTGGATGTGAACAGGAGTGGTGGAAACATCAGTCATTTTGATTTATCAAGCCACAACAATGTACCAGTTTTAATGCCATGGCTAAAGTTCGAGCAAAACATGCTTACTGCACTGTCTTTGGCTGCACAGACGAGTCCCAGCATCAGAGGAGACAAGAGAGCAATGCATTTAATTATTTATTTACTGTATATTACACTGCTGCCACACAGATCTAATAAATATATGCAAATTCTTTCCCAGCTTTTTACAGACATAATCGACTTTGTAATCCATGTGTTTTTAATGTGACTTTTGTGTGAAAGAGGACTTCAGGCACAAACTAATGCAGGGTTAGTTGTAAGGCACATGGTTGAAATATTTCCACACATGATAGCATAACCAAATGCCACATAAACGCTATATAGAGAAAAAGGTGTGCCAAAATTTAAATCTTTTGAAAATACCACTGAATATTTATTTTAGTAAAAGTACATTTCTGGCTGAAATTTCAGTTTTTCGTATTCACTTACGTAGTTTTGTAATACTTTTCTGTTTAGCAGAAGACACTAAGATGTTTTGAAGACCAGTTCCCAGCAAATGTGATAATGTTGAGTTACTGTCACACCTGGGTTTGGGGTTTTGATTCATATTCCTGTTTTCATGTCTTTTGTTTTGAAGTTTAGTCATGGTTCATGTCTTGTCATGTGATTGAAGGGATTTAAATTTGTCTGGCATTTCAGGATGAAAAGACCAACATTTCAGGTGAAGGAAAATTCACTTCTTACCATGAGTTATGATTTGTATGACCTTATTATTTTTATTGTGAGTATTAGGCTTATTATTATTGCTGGTCATTCAATTTATGAAATTTTCACTCCACAATACAATAGCAAAATAAGTATGTATAGTATTTAATGTTACATCAGTCAGTGTCTAGCACACCTGCCTAAGGAAAGGATATGGACCAGAAGACATTGCAATTACTACATGATATTAAGACAGACTTAATTATTTCAGTTATTGTGCCTTCAATGAAAATAAACATGTGCAAACAATATACTTGCTCTTCTGAATTTATTTTGATGTTAATTACATTTACTTGGACCCATTGTGTGAGTCGTCTCTTTAATCTGTGTGGTTTATATACATGTTGCTGCTGATTGGGCTGACATTTTTGACACACTCACCAAACAAGACAAAACATTTCTCAAACCCTGTTGCACACTGTCGCATACCATTTTCAGGAAACATGTTATTCAACCCCGAAACTGTAGCACAGCGGTGCACACTGGTTTAAGCTTGAACGTAGCTCGATCAAATTGATCAAAGTGCTTATTTTAGATTAAGAGCTGGTATGTCGACATATAGTGTCGTTATACTATGTGTGCCTAGAACGTACCCCTCTCTCTCTCTCCCACGTCACTTCCTGTCAACAATGATTTGTCCTATCATAATTTAAAAATAAAAATAAAATATAAACAAATAAAATGTTTTTTTTCTTGCAACATCAATAATATTGTTAGAGTTTGTCTTGCTCTTAGTCTCATTTTAATAAATCTTTGTGTCTTATGGGTCCTGAAGAGCACAGTCCTGCACAGTTTCGCTCCAACCCTAAACGAGCTAATCAAGCTCTTCAGGATCACTTGCAAATCAGAAGCTGAATCAGGTTACATATAAACTATACAGGGCAGTGGGCCTCCAGGAACATGGTTGAAAACCTAGTTATATGATATTTTTAGAGATGAATGTTTGTTGTCATTGTTGGTCATATGCACTCACTGTTATTGGATGAACGGCAGATGAAAATCAGGGATTTGCTACATTCCTCATCAGGCCATTGTCCATTTCTCATCATAGCACACTCTTCTCCACTAGCACCTGGTTGTCCAGTAGCCCAGTTCAGATAGAGCGCAGGTTCACCTGAAGACCACTGCCATTTATCACGACCCGTCCACTGCAGCCCAATCCAGACTTCATCATTATTCGCACTCTGCTTCAGCTTGATCGCACTGTTTATCTTGTTCATGTCGTTCATGTTGTCAATGGTGGCCAGATCTGTGTAATTCTCTCTGCAGTATCTCTGAGCTTCAGTCCAGTTCTTCCTCTCATTTATAAAGTGATACTGACGCTGAACACATTCAGATACGGAGCAGAGAGCTGTGAAAGAGAGGTTTTACTTCAATGCTTTTCATAACAGGATCAAACCGAATGAAACTAGAAACCATAAATAAAACCACAAACACACTCACCAATGAGAAGATAATATAGAGTTTGGTCCATTTCTGATAAATAAACAAAACAAATAAACAAACAAAAACCTCAAATATGCTTATTTTATCTCAGAGTAAAACATTATGAAAATTGTAAATTTTAAAAAGCATATTAGCAGCATAACAGGATTCACTGCAATTCATGTAATATTAACATCTCAAAGTCTACTTCCAATTAAAGAATGAACATATGAGTTTTACTTACTTTAGAGGTTATGTGTTTCTGTCCTGAGTCAGATGTTTCTGTCTGCAGCTTTAAAACTATGTGACCGTCACTCAGCATCACATCATTTGTTTCTCTGAAAATAATTTTCATATTTTACTTCCTCGATATTTGTGTCTCTTTATGTTAATTTCCATACAGATGTCTGTGTCAGTGAGTATCAGTCAATATGAGTATGGACCTTAATTAACAAAATGACATGTGTATAAAAAATATTAATTTAAATGTTAATGTTCATAACTGAACAGTCGTTTTAATTTTACAGGTGGTCAGCATGACTTTAAACCTTTTTTTTTTTTTTTTCTTTTGAATCTTTTTTTTTAAAGGTGATAAAACCTCATAAAAGCTCATTACTAAGCTGATTGGTGAGGTTTGAGTTAATTAGAAAAGACAGGTGGTACTGGTTACTGAGAGCCTTTAAAACTCCTCCATTTGGGGCTCCAGCGTGTAAGGAATAAATGTGATTATTGAGGAAAAAAAAAAAAATCATCATCATACTGAGAGAAAGGTTTGAAAAAAGACAAGATAAAGAGGAAGGAATATTTTGTCTCCTCCTTATGTTGGGTTTCTTCGTTTTGCTCTTCTGAGAGGTGATACACTTAGTGGTAAAGATGAGACCACAGCAGACATGAACAACAGAAATGAGATGAAGACTCAGACCTGCCTGGATTAATCTGGCCATATTTGGTATTTATTCCCCTGAGGTCCATTTGTAAGGCTAGACTCTCATAATCCCAACTGAAATAATAACATCATCTGCTGTGTTTCAGAAGAAATATGCCTATTTTTCTGTGTCTAAATACTTGACTGTGACTGGGTAGAATGCAAAGTTTTAAACATTTTAAATATTATTATTATTATTTATTTATTTATTTATTTATTTATTAAGAATTAATCTCTTTGTGAAAATTATTTTGTTTTGTTTCGTACTCCTGCTGTTTTCTGTATGCTTTTGCTTATTTATGAAACATGAATATGTTTGCATGTATCCTCATTCATTTGCTTATGCCCACACCACATATAGACCCTCAGGCTGGACTATATTGGCATCTCTGAAGTGAAGCAGAAGCTTAAACAATGTTATATTAATTTGATAGTTTTATTGCAACAACATGAATGTTACACTATAACCGTATCTCGATTCAAAGGCTGCATCTCTCGAAGTCCACGGAGACTTAAAGGGATAGTTTACTTTGAAATTAAATTTTGATATGTTTTAGCTTACCCCAAGGGCATCCAAGATGTAGGTGTGTTTGTTTCCACAGTAGTTTCAATTTTGATATTTTTAGGTCCAACCGTTCTTGTCTGTCAGTCATATAATGCATGCCTATGGTCACCTCACAAAAGAAAACGCACAGATTCAAATTAAACAGTCCACATTAAACAATTCCCCACCGTAAGTACACATTGATGACCTAAGATACTGCTCCTATATGGTGGATGGTATATTGAATGTTCACAATCTTTTCAGAATTATTTTAAGAATGAACTAACAATAGGAAACATTGTGATGATTTTAAACCACTCTTTATTTATTTATCCATTATGAATACTTGACTTAGGCACAAAAAGCCAGATGAGAGAAATGTTAAATAGAGGAAGATGTTACACTGCAGTTAACCAATCCATAGCAACATTTACTTGGACTGTAGTTTTAATGGACTATCATGAACTAGACTTGAGTTCATGTACAAGTAAAATTAAGCTATTACAAGTTTGTATTGAGATACTGAAGGCTAAAATAACAAGCTGTATCATCTTTAGTCACTGCTATGAATGTGTTAAAGTTGCACTCACTTTTGTTGCAGATGAAATGCCGGATATCACTGCATGGCAAATCATGCAATCGTCCACTGAACATCACAGCACAATCATCTCTGCCTTCTGGTTGTTTATCTCCCCAGTTCAGATAGAGCGGAGGTTCACCTGAAGACTGCCATTCATCCTGACCCGTCTTCTGCAGCCCAATCCAGACAAACTTAACACTTCCATCATTCACACTCTTCTTCAGCTCGTTCATGTCATTCATGTTGTCAACAGTGGCCAGATCTGTGTATTTCTCTCTGCAGTATCTCTGAGCTTCAGTCCAGGTCTTCGTCTCATTTATAAAGTGATACTGACGCTGAACACATTCAGATACGGAGCAGAGAGCTGTGAAAGAGAGGCTTTGCTTTAATGCTTTTCATAACAGGATCAAAAATAATGAGACTAGAAACCATAAATAAAATCATAAATACACTCACCAATGAGAAGAAGAATAACATATAGAGTTTGGTCCATTTCTGAAGAGAAACGATACTGTGAATTTTAAATATTCACTGTTTAATTTTGGTGTAAAAGATGATTTCAGTGATAAATAAAAATGCACCAAACACAGTCATTAAGACAATATTAATACCCAAGTCTAATTCTAGCTAAATAATGAAGATTAGTAGTTCTTACTTTAGAGGTTGTGTGTTTCTGTCCTGAGTCTGATGTTTCTGTCCGCAGCAAAATAAGAACCATAAAATACACCAAAAATGCAATATAATTACAAAAGGGATCAATTTTATTTGTGCACTGTAATCCAAATGTTTAGAATTCATACAACTGTGAGGAACAGTCCCAAACTCAAGCCTTTATTCAAATGTTGCTGCTTCAAGAAACAACAGGTTTAATTGCAGGAAAATCAAATTTACCTTCTTCGTCACAGATTGCGACATGGCACTTTTTGGTGAGGAGTAGTAAATTAGCGACTATAGTGATATATTTTTTAATGCAATATTGTAACTAAAATGGTACATTTACGTTTTATATCTTTTTATATTAGCTATAAAATAGGTAGGTTTATGTTTGATGGTTGGTTAAGGGGTCTAAACTCTTAATCGCCTACTAAAAAAAAAAAAAAAAAAAAATCATAAAAATGCATGTTTGCTATAAAATGGGTAGGTTTAGATCTAAATCATTTAAAATGATATAGATGTGTTAATACAAATATCTTAATGATAGAAAAGATACGTAAATACTTTGCATTTTTAGCTAAAATACGTAGTGATTTGTACTACGTAAGCAATATCACTCAAGTACAAGAGTGATACCGGCTCTATTTTGTCATTACAGATGTTCGGTCACTTTGTTTTTTTTTTTTCTAGTGTGAAACAGTGGCCCAAGCCAGTGCTGCCACCTTGTGGAACAACTAATTAGAGCAAAAAAGTCACTGTGCATGTGCGCTACAGTATGCGTTGACTATTTGGGTGACACAATTTGTCATGAACACTGTATGTGGACCCTCGCATGTATAAACAAACAAAAAAAAAAACCCTGAAGTATACTGAATTATAAGCATGTTGGATTATATAAATCAGTGGTTCCCAAACTTTTTCTGCCGGGCCCCCCTTTTGCAAAATAAAAAAAAACACATTTCCACTCCAATCCAAAATGCAGCCAATGCCTTGGACTTAAACTGAAGCCTCATTGTTGAATCAGAGGTGACATCAATGAACTGTTCCTGTTCTGCTGTGCTGAAATCAGCAGGTGGTGCTGCACTGAAGGGGTCTCGAATCCAATCATATTTTGCAGGATCTTGCACTGGGAAATACCTCTGGAAATGTTCTTGTAGGGCAGAGATATGAGTTGTCATGTATGGGATCACTGTGTTCTGCAGCTTGTTGACCTCAGTGAATGATTTCAAGCTCTCAAATGAGTCTATATTCCCTTCTTTCACTTTCTGCTCCCACATCTCCAGTTTTCTTGTGAATGATGTGATTTTATCTGCCAGCTGGGGAAGGTGGGTGTTGGTGCCCTGCATCTGTAAATTTAGTTCATTTAGTTTCTGAAACATATCGCTCAGGTATGCAAGTTTCATGAGAAAGTTGTTACTGTTCCACTTATTGGCAAGTTAATTTCCCTCTTCCTCCAAGAAGATTCTGATCTCATCCCGCAACTCAAACACCCTGGATAAAACTTTCCCACGTGACAGCCAACGGGACTCGCTGTGAAACAAAACCGCTGTGTGCTCGGATCCCATTTCCTCACACAGTGCGCAAAAAATTCGCGTTTTGACCGGTCTTGTTTTGATGTAATTTACGGTGGCGATAATATCTGTCATTACATCGCTTAATTCGGGACTCATGTGTTTAGACGCTAGCGCCTCCCGGTGTATCATACAGTGTGTCCATTGCACATTTGGGGAAACGTGCTTGATTAATGCTTGAAGACCTCCTCGTTTACCGGCCATTGCCTGAGCCCCATTTTAGATCAGCCTCTTTCAAGTAAGTGTCAATGATTTTAAACAGTTCATCTGCAGTGGCTCTTTTAGTTACAAGTTTGCAGAAAAGCAAATCCTCCCTCAAATCATCGGCATCAATGAATCTGACATATGTTATCAATAAACAGTCTTTGTTATTGTCAGTTGCTTCATCCATCTGCAGAGCAAAACGGTTGTCTCGTATCTTGTCGTTGAGTTGCTCCTCCATGTCTTTCGACATGTCATAAATGCGCCTCGCGATAGTGTTGTTTGACAGAGGAATAGCTTTTAGTTTACTGGCTGTTGCGTCATCAGTCATAGTTGAAACCATATCAATAGCAGAAGGAAGTATTAATTCCTCGGCTATAGTGTGCGGCTTCTTACACCGAGCTACTCTGTAGGCCACTTTGTAGGAGGCGAGTTGGGCATTTGAAGGCACAGATGCTGCTTTTGTAAAGCGACTCTGCTGGGCACGACAGTTGAGTAATTTTTTTCTGAAAAAATCAACTGGCTTGTCTTTGTGTTCGTGATGCGACGTCTCTAAGTGTCGTCTTAACTTGTTCGGCTTCATACTGTCAGATGCTAATATTTTGAGGCACACAACACACTGTGGTCTCTCTTCATCACCCACCGTTGTACTGGTGAATCCGAGTGCGAGATACGCCTCGTCATATTTTCTTCTCTTTGTTGTAGTTGTGACGTTTGAAATAAATGCATCATCCACTTTACGTTTAACCGGCACTTGTTGCTTTTTTAAAAACTTGTCCATGCTTAGCGCAGAACTTCTATGCGTCATTCATTCACAAATTTTGCTCGGCTAACGGCCGATTTCTCATTAATCAATTGCTCCATCTAGTGGTCTGTTAATTTACGACAGCAAACGCTAGAACTGATCACAATAGCAGACCGCCAGCGGGTACTGCGAGTCCTCTTCTTAAGATAATAAAATATGATGAACTTCACATTTTGCGTTCATTTATTTAAATATTTTATTTTTATATATACATTATTTATTTATATTTATATGCTATTAATATTTTTTATATCTTGAATTAGGCTTTAAATATATAAAGCTCTAGAACTGTCCAGGCTGACTGTACATACACTAGCCTTGCCGCGCCCCCCTTAATATAACTCTGCGCCCCCCAGTTTGGGAACTACTGATATAAATGAACAATGATTCTGATTGTGGGAAACAGTCAGAGATGTGATTGCTGGTTGTTTGTTTGAGCTTCTGTTAACACATTCTTTAATGTTTAGCACAAAATTACTGTAGATATTTTATACCCAATCTTCACTCATTTAGGACATAAACAATATTTCTGTCATGACAACTCTCGGAGGGATTGGCATGCTAATTAATGTGCATGACAAATGTATTTGGTCTTGGCAGAATAGATCTGCTACGCTGCTGCTGCTGCTGCAACAGAGCAAGTACTGAGACTTACTACTGCCAATACATCCACAACATGCTGCTGCAAGCATATAAGAAACACTGCTGCTGCAGTGATTCATATATGCTATACTGGGGTTAATTATATGTGGTATATGACATGATAGCATATGAATCACCTCATAGCAGATCTATACAGGTGGAGCTGGGGAAGGTGGAGGGTTTCTGAAGCATGCTGCAAACTGCTGCACTTAGAACTAGTCATGTATTTGAATGTTGAGCAGTGAGCTTATTGGCTACTGATACAGGAGAGAACGGCTGTGTCATGTGATTATGATGCCATGTTGTCAGATTGAGTTAGACCCATCAGACTGCATTCTAGAGTTTCATGCCAGAACTCTGTATATATGATGAAAATCAGCGTGATGCAGCTGATGGATAACAGTGTACCCTGTTTGCATTTCAAGATAGTGCTAGAGGGACATGGAAGAGACGAACTGTAGAATAAAGTCATTATTTTTTTGTTTTCTGTGCATCCAAAAAGTATTCTCGTAGCTTTGTAAAATTACAGTTGAAACCCTGATGTCACATGGATTATCTGACTGATCTTCTTGCTACGTTTCTGGACATCTATCGCGTTAATTACAGACCATCTGACTGCATTCTAGAATTTCATTCCAGAACTCTGTATTTCATTTAGCTGAGGCACATAATGTTCTTGCTCATTGATTTACATTCAACCAGTCGGTTCTAATCTAAACACGATTAATACAAGAAACTCCATATAAGAGAGAGAGAGAAATAGCTGCAACAACATACAGTACAAAGATCCTTAAAACACAAATTAAGAATTTAATAAACTTCATTTTATGCTCTTCAGTTACATGAATTATTTAATGATAAAATAGAAACCAGTACAAATGTATATCTGATGGTGAGTGCATGATGCCCTGACTTCTCAAAATTGAATTACGTTAGTAAATAGCAAAGTTGGTAAGTGACGCACACACAAAAACATGTTGAAATATTTTGTAAATGCAAACATTCATGAACAGTTTACTGAAAAATATATTTGATCTATAACAAACAGCTAAGTAAATGTTTCTGCCTTTTCAACCCTCAGGTACGACTGCCTGCTGAGACTGAAATTGTTAAAATGATTACTTTACAAAGTGTTGAACGAAAATGAAGTTAAAGGACACAAGCATTTGTTTTCTTACATGAAAGGTCTGTGTATCTGTTCACTCTTAATTTCTGCTGCAGATGAAGTTGAGTTTGTCAGTTTCAGGACGGCTGATCCAGCTCTGATCTCCTCCAGACTGAACTGCTCCAGATCTCACTGTAGGTTCACAGTCCTCCTCTGATGTGCCGTTCCCTGGAGCCCAGTTCTGATAGCACACAGTCTGTCCGCTCACCCAGAACCAAATGCCCACAGTGCAGGAGTGACGCAAACCCAACCACACCTCCACAGTAGACGCCTGTTTAACCACGTTCATCACATGACGCTGAATCTCTTCTGAATGAACCGAGACCAGATCCATATGATTCTGTCTGCAGTATCTCAGAGCTTCAGACCACGTCAGATTCTTTTTGATCAAAATCAGTTCAGCATCTGGACACAAAACAAACCACAAGCAGAAACTAGAGAGAGACTGATCAAAAACAACATGCAGAACAAACACTGTGGATGAATTTGTCATATCAGACATGTAGCATGAACTTGATGGTTATATTTTAATTAAGTGGGTTATATCACTACAAATTATGATTGTTTTATAACAGTTGGTAATTTTACTATTCATGTTTCATCCTAGTGCAGTGGATAAATGAGTCCACCCATATACAAGGGCACATCTTGGACCTAGTGCTCATTATACAAGCTTCATTCATCTGGGGAGGCTGATAGGCAGTCTCAGTCTCATTCCTCCTAGTTTCATTTGAACTTTAATTTGCTTTTTTACTGAGCTCACAACTGACATCAGACTGATCACTTCCTGACCTGAATGTCAACCAACATTCTGAGCTGCTAATAATGCATGGTTGGACATTTTAAATGTGAATGCTCATTTAAGTTTTAAACTGAAAACTAAGTATGATCGGGGTTAATTCCTGAAATTCGCTCATTAAGACAAGTTTGGACAGACTTCAGAATTTAATATGAGTTGTATGAGACTGTTTCAAGTAACTACCAACTTATTTCTGTAGTTCCTTTTTGTTTCTAAGATACTAGAAAAAGTTGTATTGTGTCAACTACAGTCTTTTTTTAGGTATAAACCATATCTCAAAAATTGTGTTTTGTTTCACGTTTATGCAGATGATACCCAGATCTATGTCCATTTTTTAAAACATTACCCTTTTTCAATACAATCAGTTGCATGCACTTATTGTCAAGCAACTTTGTGTTATTTTTGACAGTTGGCTTACTTTAGATAAAAACAAATGTTTTCTCTGTTGTTGCTTCAAGCTTGTTTTTTCAGCTCAACTTACTTCTAAAATTAAACATTTCTTGTGTGAAATATCTTGAGATAGCTATACATGTTTATAACCTCTTGATTGGACTATTGTAATTCTCTGTATATTGTGTCATCTCTAAGTCCCAGCAGGTTGCTCCTTTACAATTGGTTCAAAACGCTGGAGCCAAATTTCTTATCACAAGTCACAAGTATGATCCTGCTACTCATTTTTACGAGTTCTTCATTGGCTACCAGTTCACTTTAGAATTAATTTCAAAATTCTCCTATTTGTGTATAAATACTCACACAACCTTGTCCCATGTTACCTATCAGAATTGCTGCATACTTCTAGAGACTTAAATCTAGTATTCACAATATTTATTTGCTTGTTTTCTTTAGCTTTTAAAAAAAAAAAAAAAATAAATAAATATATATATATATATATATATATATATATATATATATATATATATATATATATATATATATATATATATGTTTTTGTATGTGTTATTTCCTGTTTTGATTGTGTGGCTTTGTACAGCACTTTGGTCAGTCTTGTGACTGTTTTTAAATATGTTTTATAAATGAAAGAACTAGATGGATGGATGGATTGTATGTGTTTTATGAGGATCTACTCACCTTCATGGCAAACAAAAGGATACCGGTCATTGCAAGAGCTGTCTATCCATTGTCCCTGAACATTCTGACTGAATGATATACAGTTTTGACCACCTCCAGCATTATTAGGTTCACCAGTGTTCCAGAATCTGAATGAGGAGTCACTCTGATCTGACCACTGCCATGAGTCTCTGAACAGACCGATCCAGACATGTGATCCAGATAAATTTCTGTTGCTAATGAACTGCTGTACCTGTTGATTCTCATTCTGGTTTCTCACACTGACCAGATCAATTTGATTCTGTCTGCAGTAACTCTGAGTGTCTCTCCAATTCATCTTCTGATTGCCAAGGAAGAGTTGTGTGTTCACTTTAAGAAAAACAAATGGGGAAAAAATGAGACTTCAGTTAGTTTGTTCATTATTCTTATACTGCTGAATGATTTGAATATGTACAGAAACATGTCATTCAAAGACTTGAGCGGCTTCTACAACTGATGATATATTGAATGTTCACAGTATTTTCAGAATTATTTTAAAGATCTATCATAATATTTGGGGAAGCTGATGATCTTAAAGCACCCTTTATTGGTCCAGAATACTTGACTCATAAAGAGCCAGATGAGTGAAACATCAAGCAGAGGAAAACGTTACACTGCAAATATAGCAAAATACTTTTATTTGAACTGTAGATTACCAATTTCTACATTAATATTTAACAAATTTATTATTTTAATGCGCAATCATAAACTAGACTTTCATTCATTCATGCAGTAAAAGTAAATTTAAGCAATACAGGTTTGTATTGAGAGACTGGATGAAGGCTGAAATAGCACACTGTATTACCTCTAATCACTTCTATATAGATTAGTATTTTTTTAATGAACAGTATGGTTATTATCAGATAATTATTGTTGGGATTTACAACTAGATCCATATCAATCTATTATTTTGTATTATTATTTTATTTTTTCTCTAGTCTCTTTAATTCTCTTTAATTCACAATCAAATGAAAACAGGGGCTAGTTTTGCATTAATATTGGCATATATGCACATTATATTAATTATATATTAATTAATTGTATATTAATAAACTGTTGTTGAATTTCTATACATTTAGTGTAAATGGCTGTACTCACTGTTGTTGCAGATGAAATGCTGTTCATACTGCATAGCAAATCATGCCATTGTCCATTTAACATCATAGCGCAATCACCTCTGCCTTTTGTTTGTCCTGTAGCCCAGTTCAGATAGAGCGCAGTTTCACCTGAAGACCACTGCCATTTATCACGACCCGTCTTCTGCAGCCCAATCCAGACATACTCAGCACTTCCATCATTCACACTCTTCTTTAGCTCTTTCATGTTGTCAATGGTGGCCAGATCTATATATTTCTCTCTGCAGTATCTCTGAGCTTCAGTCCAGGTCTTCGTCTCATTTATAAAGTGATACTGACGCTGAACACATTCAGATATGGAGCAGAGAGCTGTGAAAGAGAGGGTTTGCTTTAATGTTGTTTTTTTTTTTTTTTTAAATAACAGACAGAAACAAACCTAATGAAACTCCTAATGAAACCATAAATAAAACCATAAACACACTCACCAATGAGAAGAAGAATTAAATATAACGTTTGGTCCATTTCTAAGTAAGAAACAAAAACACTAAAATATGCTTATTTTCATCTCGGAGTAAAACATTATGAATTTTACATTTTAAAAAGCATATTAGCAGCCTAAGAGGATTCACTGCAATGTTAATATCTCAAAGTCTAATTCTAATTAAAGAATGAACATATGATTGTTCTTACTTGCGTGTTTCTGTCCTGAGTCTGATGCTCCTGTCTGCAACTTTAAACTATGTGACTATTATATCTTCTTTCGACCGTCATTCAGCATTACATCATTTGTTTCTCTAAAAATATTTTCCACATTTTACTTCCTCAATATTTGTGTATTTTTCCATCTCTTTACCTTAATTTCCATATGCACTGTCAGAAAAAAGGTACAATTCTGTCACTGGGACGAAACCCTAAGGTACAAATATACCTTTTACTAATATGTACAAAGATGCACCTTTTCACTTTTGTACCTTAGGGTACTGCCCCAGCAACAGAACTGCACTTCTCTTTCTGAGAGTGAGGATGTCTGTGTCAGTGAGAATCAGTCAATGAGTATAGACATTGATTAACAAAATAACAACGTGTATAAAAATTCTTAACTTAAATGTTAACGTTCAAAACTGAACAGCCATTTTAATGTTACAGAGGGGTGTTCCATAAAACAAGTTTATCCAATAAGCCAGGCTTATTTCAGTTAGTCTGACTTATTTTGAGCCAAATCAAGTGACAATAAGTCAGACTAACTGAAATAAGCCTGGCTTATTGGGTAAACTTGTTTTATGGAACATGTTATATGGTAATGAAACAAACAACTCATTACTGAGCTGATTGGTGAGTTAATTAGAAAAGACAGGTGATACTGCTTACTGAGAGCCTTTAAAAACCCTCTGTTTGGGGCTCCAGTGTGTGAGATGAAGGAATGAATGTGATTATTGAGAAATATTTTGTACTGAGAGAAGGGTTTGAGGGATTTAAAAAAAGACAAGATAAAGCGAAAGGAACGTTTTGTCCCCTTCTTATGTTGGGTTTCTTCTTTTTGCTCTTCTGAGAGCTGAGAGCCCTGGTGGTAAAGATGAGACCACAGCAGACATAAACAACAGAAATGAGATGAAGATTTATGCTGCCTTCACGTGCTTTCGGAATTATCAAAAATATGAGTTTCCTAATCAGAAACTGAACATGAACGGCCTCTCAAGTCATATTTACTTCTGAGAAATTCTGAAATAATTTAGATACCAGAGTTAACGCTTGGTCAGGACCCCTTGGCGTTGCCAAGTATACTTTATTTATTTATTTTTATTTTTTTTGCTTGTTTTTGAAACATGAATATGTTTGCATGTAAATACATCCTCATTCATTTCCTTATGTCCACACCACATACAGACCCTCAGGCTAAACTATATTTACATCTCTGACATGAAACAGAAGCTTAAACAAAGAGTGTTATTATTCTAGTCGCATTTCATTACATTTCATTTAGTCTTATTACTAAAATAACTTGTTAGTTTTATTGCAGCAACTGGAAAGTTACACTAAAATTGTTTCTCGATTCAAAGGCTGCATCTCTCGAAGTCCACAAAGATTGTAGTTTGCTGTTATGGGTATGATTGCTTTTGTGTTGATATTTTTTTTTCGGTGTTGTATTTTTGCTTTCATTTTTCTCTTTATTTCATAGGGCGCGTGACGCTGGAGTTCTGTCATGCTATTGGTCGCTCTATTAGGGCGGGGTCTTTTTAAGAACGCCGGTTGCGTGCAGCCGACGAGCTCATTGTTGGTGCGGACGCGGAACAGTTCGGAGCTCCTGGATTCCTCCTCCGGTCGGCGGCCAAACTCACTTTGATTCAATGACGCTTTTGTGGCTGAATAGTGCTCATTTGGTCAACAATCTTACACACCTAGTGAAACAGAGCGAAGGGGTGTCCTGCCTTTTTCTTTTGTGAATTCGTTTGGGCTTTGTTTTTTGGTTAGGCAGTTAGGTTAGTTATTTGTATTTTTCTTTTACAATCAGGTAATTTATTTTCCCTTTTTTTTTTTTTTTTTTGTTCTAGATTTCTTTTGTTTGTTATGTTGGCCTGTGGCCACCCCGAAGAGATGCTCTTTGTGTTTCACATTTCTCCTTTAAATAAACAATCATAATATTTCTACCCTAACTGGTGTGTTTGTTTGGTCCCCGGCCGGAGTGATATTCTATCTCTGTGGAATCCATCACCTTTATTTTTGTTATGCCCTAAAGGTTCCCTAGACGCGGGGCGTAATAAATTGGGGGCTCGTCCGGGATGTTTCCCTATTCTATTATTTGGGGAAATTTGTTCGATTCGTTCGCTCTATGAAAACTTTTAGGACGCTGTTGGTGAGTACCATTTATATTTTTGCACTTTTTTGTGATTGGCAGTTTTTTCATGATCGGTGGGGAAGGGATAGGATTATGGAGTTCAGCATTGAAGCGTTTAAACAGGCTCCTTCGTGGGAAGCTTTAGAATCATGTCGTAAAGTTGATTTGTTTTTAGTGGCGGATTTTTATAATGTTTCGGTTGTAAAAACGGCCAGGAAAAAGGAGGTCCGGAACGTAATTCAAGCTGCGCTGCTACAACAAGGCATTTTACAGCCTAGTTCTAACGCTGAGCTTGATGCGGCAGAAAGTTCAGAGGCGGGTATTGCGTATGCTTCAGGTACTGATTTGCGTTCGTTAAGTGGGGCAAATTCCGAAGATTTAAAACTAGCCATTCAGTTGAAGCAATTAGATCTTGAAATTAAACGTCAGGAACATACCACTCAACTCCTACGATTTAGACAATGCGAACTCGAAACGCAAGCTGACCGACGTGTCCCCTTAAGTTCTGTTAGAACGTCTACTACTGTGGATCATTCGTTTCGATCTTCTGGTCGTTCGTTGCCTGTGCTTCCTAGTGATAATGCTGATTTTGATATTAGTCGTCACATCACCCTTGTACCCTTGTTTCGGGACAGTGAGGTGGACTCGTATTTCGGCGCATTTGAGCGTATAGCTGTGGCTTTGCGCTGGCCGAAAGAGACCTGGTCCCTTTTGATTCAGTGCAAACTCACAGGAAAAGCCCAGGAGGTTTGTTCCGCCTTGTCCGTTGAGGACTGTTTGGATTATGATAAATTAAAAAGTGCAGTGTTGAAGGCCTATGAATTAGTCCCTGAGGCGTATAGGCAAAAGTTTCGTTCACATGTTAAAATTGCTAGTCAAACTTATGTGGAATATGCTCGAGAGAAGAGCATGCTCTTTGATAAATGGTGTCATTCCAGCAGCGTCGCCGAGTTTGAGCAACTTCGTGAGTTAATCCTGATTGAAGATTTTAAAAACTCGCTGCCAGACAAAATTGTTGTGTATCTGAATGAGAAAAAAATTTCGACTTTGTCTGAGGCTGCTGTTTGCGCAGATGAGTTCACTTTGACTCACAAGAATGCGTTTGTTGCACGGCGTGAGCCATATTATTTTATGCCTTCTGAAAAAAGTGTGAAAATGGTCAAATCACCTAAACAAACAAAATCTGCCGAAGTCCGTGCTTGCTTTTATTGTCACGATATTGGCCATTTGATTGCGACGTGTCCTTCGTTGAAGAAAAAGAATCAGGGGAAAACAACAAAAAGTGTTGGTTTTATTCAAAAGGTAGATGGTAGTTCTGATTCGAATATTGATGCGGTTTATGGACCTTTTGTATGTCAGGGAACGGTTTCTCTTAGTGGGTTGGCACAAGATGCTGTCCCTGTGACTATGCTTCGCGACACTGGGGCTTCGCAGTCTTTTGTGCTGGCTAGTGTGTTGCCGTTCTCTGAGAAAAGTTATTGTGGATCTGATGTTCTGATTCAAGGCATCGAATTGGGTGTCTTAAAAGTGCCTTTACATAATGTGCACATTCGGTCTGGTTTAGTAACTGGGCTTGTGAAATTGGCCGTACGCCATCAGTTGCCCGTTAAGGGTGTTGCCTTGATTATTGGTAACGATTTAGCTGGGGAAAAGGTTCTTCCTCTTTTGGAAGTTATCGAAAACCCAATGTATGAATCTGATACGTCCAGTGAGTTGGCGTCAGAATTTCCGGCAGTTTTTCCAGCTTGTGTGATTACTCGGGCTCAAGCCCGTAAATTCGGTGATTTAATTAACATTTCTGACACTTTTCTGACAACAGGGGACAGGGAGGAGATTAATCTTGTGACACCTGTGTCACGAGGCTTGGAGTCGCTGTCCACGGCTAGTGGTGCTGAACTGGAACCAGGTGACTTGCCGCTGTCCATTGATAAGGTTCTGATTTCTACTGAGCAGAAAAAGGATCCTTCTCTGTTGCGCTGCAGGAATTCGGCGCTAGCTTTGGGTGAGATTCAGAATAAGCCGATTGGTTATTTTTGGGACAACGAGGTCTTGAAAAGGAAGTGGACGCCAGTTAGGTCTGGTGGTTGGGATGTTGTTTTCCAACTAGTAGTCCCTGAGTGCTTGCGTAAGCAAGTTCTGAGTCTCGCACATGACAATGTTGCTGGGCATTTGGGCATAACCAAAACCTGTAATCGGATTTTGCGTTATTTTTTCTGGCCTGGCATGAAGGCAGATGTAGCCCGGTTTTGTCGTTCATGTCATGTGTGTCAGATCGTGGGAAAGCCCAATCAAGTTATCCCTCCTGCCCCTCTTAATCCTATTCCCATCATGGACGAACCTTTTGCACGAGTAATTTTAGATTGTGTTGGACCGTTACCGCGAACGAAGTCGGGACATCTTTATCTGATCACGCTTATGTGCACAGCTACGCGTTACCCCGAGGCCATACCACTGCGGTCATTGAAAGCGAAGGCAGTTGTGAAAGCCCTAATTACGTTTTTCTCTACCTTTGGTTTTCCGAAGGTGATTCAAACTGATCAGGGGTCTAATTTTATGTCTCGACTGTTTAAGCAGGTGCTGTCCCAACTGAAAATCGAGCACGTTACGTCATCCCCGTACCATCCGGAATCCCAAGGTTGCCTGGAGAGATTCCATCAAACTTTGAAGTCTATGTTAAGTAAATATTGCGCTGAGTCAGGGAATGATTGGGATGAAGGCTTGCCGTTATTGCTGTTTGCTGTCCGTGAATCCGTTCAGGAGTCGCTGGGGTTCAGTCCGGCGGAGCTAGTTTTTGGACACACTGTGCGAGGCCCTCTTAAAATGCTGCAGGAGAGCTGGGTATCCGACCAGAAGCTGAGGTGCAACCTATTGGATTATGTGAGTTCTTTTCGCGAGCGATTGCATAATGCATGTAAATTGGCTCGTACTACTTTGGAGCACTCGCAATCAAAAATGAAGAAACGTTTTGATAGAAATGCTGTTTTCCGTTCATTTTCTGAAGGAGACAAAGTGCTGGTTTTGCTGCCAATTCAGGGTGCTGCTTTGCAGGCTAGATTTTCCGGACCATATATCATTGATAAAAAACTGAGCGACACAAACTATGTTATTCGAACTCCTGATCGACGGAGGAAGACTCGTCTCTGCCACATAAACATGCTGAAGCTGTATGTGAGTCGGGAAGAGGATTCGGAGTTAAAAAGCTCCGTGACCACTCCTGTAGCTTCTGCTGTTATAGTCTCTGGCGGTGGACCAGACGAAGATGGGCTGAATTTGCAGAGCCCATTAGCTTCGAGTGGCAGATTAAACAATTCTAAAGTCTTGGAGAATTTAGATTCGCATTTGTTACATTTGTCTGATGATCAGCGAGCTGGTATGGTGGAGTTAATTAATTCTTTTTTATGCCTGTTCTCAGATGTCCCGTCTCGAACACACGTGTTGGAACACGATATCGACGTGTGTGACCATCCGCCAATTAAGCAAAGTGCTTACCGAGTAAATCCTTCCAAACGGAAAGTTATGGAAGAGGAGGTAAAGTACTTGGTGGAGAATGGTCTCGCAGTTCCGAGCGCTAGTGCATGGAGCTCGCCATGTTTATTGGTTCCCAAGTCTGACGGTACGCAACGTTTCTGCACGGATTATAGGAAAGTAAATGCCGTGACGAAGCCAGATTCGTTTCCCCTCCCGCTTATGGAGGACTGTATTGATAAGGTAGGCTCTGCACGCTTCGTCACAAAATTAGACCTCTTAAAGGGGTATTGGCAAGTCCCCTTGACGGAGCGTGCTGTCGAGATATCTGCTTTTGTTACACCCGATGATTTTCTTAATTATACAGTAATGGCGTTCGGGCTCCGGAACGCGCCCTCCACTTTTCAGCGCTTGATGAGTAGAGTGCTGGGTGGAGTGTCAAAGTGTAAAGCTTACCTAGACGATATCGTTGTTTATTCGGACACATGGGACGAGCATCTGTCAACTTTGAGAACCGTTTTCGAGCGCTTGCAGGATGCTTCCCTCACGCTCAATCTTGTCAAGTGCGAGTTCGGCAAAGCAACTGTTACCTATCTGGGGAAGCAGGTGGGGCAAGGACAAATTCGACCTGTTGCCTTGAAGGTACAGGCTATCCTCGATTTTGCAGTTCCCCGTACGAAACGCGAACTCAGGAGGTTCCTGGGAATGTCCGGGTACTATCGAGGGTTTTGCAAGAATTTCTCAGATGTTGTATTGCCTTTAACAAATTTGCTTCGTGCCTCGCAAGATTTTAAATGGACTGATGAGTGTCAGTCTGCGTTTGACACTGTTAAAACTCTTCTTTGTAGTGCACCAGTTCTCGCTGCTCCACGTTATTCATGTTCTTTTAAATTAGATGTCGATGCCAGCGCTACAGGCGCAGGTGCTGTCCTTTTGCAGGATGATAAAGATAATATCGAGCATCCTATTGGGTATTTTTCAAAAAAATTCCTAAAGCATCAGTTAAATTATAGCACCATCGAGAAGGAAACCCTTGCACTGTTGATGGCCTTACAGCACTTCGAAGTCTATATTGGCTCTAGCTCTCTCCCCGTGGTCGTATTTACTGATCACAATCCGCTAGTCTTTTTATCCCGAATGAAGAATTCAAATCAGCGAATTATGCGCTGGTCGTTGTTTGTTCAGGATTTTAACCTCGCGATTCATTACAAGAAGGGTAAAGACAACGTACTGGCAGACGCATTATCACGGTCATTCGATCTTGAATAATCTACCAGTGGTAGATTCTTTGTGTGTGGGAGTGTTATGGGTATGATTGCTTTTGTGTTGATATTTTTTTTTTCGGTGTTGTATTTTTGCTTTCATTTTTCTCTTTATTTCATAGGGCGCGTGACGCTGGAGTTCTGTCATGCTATTGGTCGCTCTATTAGGGCGGGGTCTTTTTAAGAACGCCGGTTGCGTGCAGCCGACGAGCTCATTGTTGGTGCGGACGCGGAACAGTTCGGAGCTCCTGGATTCCTCCTCCGGTCGGCGGCCAAACTCACTTTGATTCAATGACGCTTTTGTGGCTGAATAGTGCTCATTTGGTCAACAATCTTACACACCTAGTGAAACAGAGCGAAGGGGTGTCCTGCCTTTTTCTTTTGTGAATTCGTTTGGGCTTTGTTTTTTGGTTAGGCAGTTAGGTTAGTTATTTGTATTTTTCTTTTACAATCAGGTAATTTATTTTCCCTTTTTTTTTTTTTTTTTGTTCTAGATTTCTTTTGTTTATGTTGGCCTGTGGCCACCCCGAAGAGATGCTCTTTGTGTTTCACATTTCTCCTTTAAATAAACAATCATAATATTTCTACCCTAACTGGTGTGTTTGTTTGGTCCCCGGCCGGAGTGATATTCTATCTCTGTGGAATCCATCACCTTTATTTTTGTTATGCCCTAAAGGTTCCCTAGACGCGGGGCGTAATATTTGCATTGTTAAATGAGATGTTCTATGGAGAGTTTCCTGTCTGCATCACCAGCTGTTTCTGCCCACCGCTACTGTTGCCTAGCAAATGAGTGACAGCTGCCATCAGGACACAGCAGAGACATTTCTGACAGACTTTTAAAAACATTTTTGTTCCTAAAATAACTTCTGTAGTTTTCAAAGTATATTACTGTATAATTAATACATGTTTACAGTAGAATCTGTATACAGTGTGTTATTGTAGAGGTACATTTTTCTACATTATACTGCAAATCACAATACAGTATATATATTTTTTTTAATTAATTTATTTTTTCAGCAGTATAAACCACTTCCCCACATCCTGAGCATCACTTTCTACTGTCTGTCATCACATTCCTTTTCAGATATTTTAGACAGATCCCATAAGAAATCATTAGTTGCTGCTCTGTCACAAGTCTTAGAACAGTATGAATTGCATACAAAGAAAAACCATAAGTCTGAAATTTCTTATTAGTCGGTTATCACTCCACCACCTGGAATCTGCAATAAACATCTTCTTTTCCCTTGACCTTTTTCCCCAAGTCCAAAAAAAAAAAAAAGTTGTGGGAGCATGAACATGTTTCCTAAAAGGGTTATTTCCCTCATTCCATTAATATGTTCTTTAAAAGGAGGTTATTTCTGGCAACAGAGACCATAAAAGTTGAATTAGTGTGGCTACAGTCACTGCTTTGCCCAACGATGTCTTGTTCAAGAGACTTCATTCTTTCTCTTCTGTAGTACTATATACAGTGTATTGTTGACAGAAAGAAAAAAAAGAAGTTTTTTAACAGTGTGCGCTTTTTTTTAAGTCTACAATGGTTGGGTTGATCAGTTAAGCTCCTACAATGATGCTTTCCTCATAGCCATAGCACAAGAATCAACAAAAAAGTTGCACATTTTGGTCTTTGCTGATTAAAAATGTCATGGACAAATTAGTTAATTGTTTGTACAGTATAATATGCTGGCTTCATTCGGAAGTTGCATTTTTTTCCTCCCCAGTACTTCTTTGAAAACTGACATCAGTGATATAATTAAACTATAATATCAGATCCCACCTGTCCAATCTCACGGCAATTCGTACATATTTTACAAGTTCATAATTCGTATGAATTTGTACGAATGCCCTTCACCTAACCCCGCCCCTAAACCTACCCATCACTGGGGTGTAGACAAATCATACAAAAGTGTACGAGTGAGGTCATACGAATTCGTCACTTCGTAAAATATGTACGAACTCCTGTGAGATAGCGTTGGATTCCTCACAGTCAGAATCAGTATCTGACTGAACATCACCTGGCTCACACAACGCTATCTCACTGGAATTTGTGTGTATTTTACGAGGTGGCTGATTCGTACAAATTCTTATGACCTCGCAGTAACCACCACTAACCATGCCTCTTAGATCATCTAAAGCCCCTTACAGTATTAACCGCTGGTGTAAAGGTCAACATTTTGTTCCTGGCATTCCTCTTGAAGTTGTTGAGCAAATAGTACGTCTTCTGTTCTTCATTCTTTCCTGAAGCCACACTGGCTCTCAGAGCTTAACCCCTGCTTTAAGTGTACAGTGAGGTGGTTCAGGAGGATTCTTGCAAGGATTTGTCCTGTGCTGCAGACGAGTGAGATCCCTTGGTGGTTATCACACATCTGTCTGTTCCCTTTGTGTTTGTAAAGGTGCACTGTGGTGGCATCCTTGAAGTCTTGAGGGAGAGTAGCTTGTGCCCACATTGTGTTGAATAGTTCTGTCAGCTTATTTTGCAGGCATGGTCCAGACACTTTGTAGGTCTCAGATAAAACATGATTATGCTTGCAGGTAAACACACCGTCATTCATTTGCATATGTCCACATCACATTTAGACATTCAGGAAAGACTATATTTACTTATCTGATGTGAAACAGAAGGATAAACAGTGAATGTTATTGTTTTTCTTTACATTTAATTCATGCTTATTGAGGATGTCTTTTTTTAAGAAAAGTAACCATAATAAAATTGACTTTTGTTCCTTATGAGGTATAAAATACTGTAATTTATTTTTGAAATTTAATGTTTACTTTTCTTAACTGAAACATCCCAGATGATCTATGCAGTCTTCAAATGCAACCGGAGGATGCACCCTTCCAAATGAGACGCAGCTTTTATCTGCATCACAATTCAGAGGCTGTTTATTAATTTGATCTAGTTAGCAACAATTAGTCAACATAGTTTATTTGTCTTATTTTAATTATATATATATATATATATATATATATTTTTTTTTTTTTTTTTTTTTGCCCCGCAATGGAGTCGCCATTCCAATCAGGCACTTTTTTTTTCCAGAATTACCCTGAAACAGGGGAAAAAAATCCCCAGAAATTGTATCTGGATATTTAAATTTGGTTAAAACATGATTAGACAAAGCTTTAATCCCAGGTAGCATGTAGTATTTGGCTGAAGCCCTATTTGGCAGGCATTATCTGGGCCAAGTGTGGCCCACAGTTTGCTTTGGCGCATATGTGTTTGTTATGGCTGTAAAGCACTGGGCCAATTCCCGATTCCCTCACCTGGATTTGGTTGTAGACTCTGGGCCACTTCTGACAATGACTTGTCTTGGTTCAGTCATAGATGATTATTAGGAACGTGACAAAATACATGACGATGTCCTCACTAAACATTTTGCAATGTTTACATGATAGCTGCATGAAAAGATCACAATCTTATTCCTGAATGACAACGATTCAGTGGTGTCTATTACGACTGTTGACTGTCACATGACGCTGATCAGGCTCTACTGATGCTTACGATGTGAAACGGGTGTTAAAGACATTCAAAAGTCGTCATGGTGCTGCTGATCTAGACATTTAAAAACAGTCTTTTCAACCATATAATGATCATTAGTTCTGTGTTTACAGACATTTAAATAACAGAAGTACCGCAATAAAAATTTATAGTTTGGGTATAAACACTTATTGTGTATAGTAGCTTAACTGTAAGTATCTTAACACTTGAATGTATTGTTACGCTTATCCTCTTCTGCCAGGAGGTGGTGACAACTGCATGTTTTAAAATAATATTTATCATTTATTCAGGAAATTCCAATAGTGAAAGTCCTTATTAATTGAGACATTTTATTTTTATTTATTTTTTTGTTTGTTTGTTTGAATATATTTTGAAAAGACTTTAAAAATTGTGACTTTTCAATTTATCCAGAATCAAATGAAGCCTTTAAGGGATGCAGCATCTAAATTGGGAAACAAAGTATACTTAGTTTTTGTACATGTATGCTAGCGTTTGTGTACAGTTAAATAAAGTATACTGTATTTGATATTGCATGCGAACGCAGGCGGTTGACACATGTACTCTAGAAAGGTTAATCTTTGTCCAGCATCTGATGCATTTTTCTCTAGACGTTATGACCAATAAAAATGCCTTTGTACTCTTTTAATCTAAAGCTGAGGCTCTTTCATAACCCTCTCACACACACTTGTCAAAGCGAGCGTCTGTTTTTCACTATTTTGTTGTTTGTAGATGTTCCATCTCTTTAGTTTTCTACTGTGAAACAATAGCCCTAGCCTGTGCTTCCACCTTGTGGAACAACTGATTAGTGCAAAACCAAGTCACTGCACATGTGCGACGGTTGCAAAAATTGGATTGTGCACTACTGTATGTGCACACTATTTTGGTGATTATTTTTGCCCTGTACACGGACTCTCGCACAAGTGTAAAAAATGAATAAATGAATGATCATTGTGATTGCTGGTTGTACAGGACTTTATTTGAGCTGCTGTTGTTGACTCATTTAAGAATAAACAATATTTCCATTTAGCTGAAGCACATGATGTTGTTGCTCATTGATTCACATTCAACCAAGAAACTCAGTATAAGAAAGATAGAAGTAGCTGTAACAACATACAGTACAGAGAACCTTAAAACACAAATTATGAATTTTAATAAACCTCATATTATGCTCTTCGTTACATGAATTATTTAATGATAAAATAGAAACCAGTGCAAATGTATATCTGATGATAAGTACATAATGCCTTTTGACTTCTCACAAAATTTAAGTTAGTAAATAGCAAAGTTGGTAAATGACACACACAAAACATGTTGAAAGATTCTGTAAATGCAAAACATTCATGAACAATTCACTGAATAATATATTTGAACTCTATTAACAAACACCCAAGCCAACGTTTCTGCCTTTTTAACCCTCATCAGGTACGACTGCCTGCTGAGACTGAAATTGTTAAAATTATTACTTTACAGAGTGTTGAACGAAAATTAAGTTAAAAGATGTGGAAAACACAAGCATTTGTTTTCTTACATGAAAGGTCTGTGTATCCTTTCACTCTTAATATCTGCTGCAGATGAAGTTGAGTTTGTCAGTTTCAGGACGGCTGATCCAGCACTGATCTCTTCCAGACTGAACTGCTCCAGATCTCACTGCAGTTTCACAGTCCTCCTCTGATGTGCCGTTCCCTGGAGCCCAGTTCTGATAGCACACAGTCTGTCCGCTCACCCAGAACCAGATGCCCACAGTGCAGGAGTGACGCAAACCCAACCACACCTCCACAGTAGATGCCCATTTAACCACGTTCATCACACAACGCTGAATCTCTTCTGAATGAACCGAGACCATATCCATACCATTCTTTCTGCAGTATCTCAGAGCTTCAGACCACGTCAGATTCTCTTTGATCAGAATCAGTTTATCTGGAAACAAAACCACAAGCAGAAACTAGAGAGAGACTGATCAAAAACAACATGCAGACCAAACACTGCAGATGAATTTGTCATATCAGCCATGTAGAATGAACTTTAAGAGATCTGGAGGTGATAAGGTTATGTTTCAATTTGGTGGGTTATAACACTAACACTTTGGACCTAGTGCTCACTATATTATTTCTGGGCTTGAAACTCCTGATACAGTCATCTCTGACCATAAGCTAATTTTATTCTCATAGCTACTTCTAAATATACTTTCTTCATCTGGCGATGTTGATGACATCGGACTGATCACTTTCTGACCTGAATGTCAACCAACATTCTGAGCTGCTAAATGCATGGTTGGACATTTTAAATGTGACTGCTCTTTTAAACTGAAAACTAAGTGTGATCAGTGGTTAACTTCTGAAATTCGCTCATTAAGACAAATTTGGACAGACTTCAAACTTAATGAGTTCTATAAGAATTGTCTTTTGACCTACAAGACTGTTGCTAAGTCTGTCTGCTAAGACCGTTGTTTTAAGTTATAAATGCTGTCTTAAATTAATTTCATTCCATATCCTTCTAATGCACTATGTGACGCTTCTTGAGCTTTTTCACTGATAAAATCTGCCATTAGATACATAGGAGTCTTTTGATCCCATTTTGTTACAATCTCTGACTGAAAATATTATCATGATTTAATACACCATCTGTATTTTAAATGATTGAGTCAGTTGGCCCTGCATGTTTTTACTAACGGGTTCTGTTTCTGTATGCCTGAAATTGGCCAACTTATTTCTGTAGTTCCTTTTTTGTAAGGTACTAGGAAAAAAACTGTATTGTGTCAACTGCAGTGTTTTTTTTTTTTTTTTTTGGTTTTGTTTGTTTTTAGGTATAAACCATATCTCAGAAATTAAGTCTAGATTTAAGGCATTTCATAGTGTTTTGTTTTACTTTTATACAAATGATACCCAGATCTGTCTCTTAAAGGGTATATAACATGCACAGTTCCACCTATTCTCATGTTAATCCAGAGTACCTATAGAGTAGTAATGTATCCTTAATATCTCCAAAAAGTCTTTAGTTTTGTTATATTTATGAAAGAAAAATACAGCTTTCCGATTTTCTCCGGAAAAAGCCAAACTTTTGGAGGCGCGCCGTGGGCGGAGCTAAGTTCGATTTGATGTTGTTTCACTTACCATCTGCAGTTCTGAAACATTCACTTGCTAAACTCCATTGCTGCCCCGGAAAAAGGAACTGCATCCACTGTTCATGAAACGCTGGGTTCTTCAGGAAGCTGAGCAAAGTTATCTTTACCTTACAACCAAAACCACACTTCTTTAGAGACTTTCTTCCCAAATGAACTCCTTGCAGCGGGTGCACTGAGTGCAGCCGAATGAAGCACGTTGATGGCGCGCTCTTTCTCACGGTCTGGCCGACGCTATCGCAGGAGCCACGGATGCACTTTTCCGGGAGAAATGCTCATATAAGGAGTTCCACCACCAGATTACGTCATTAATGCCATGATCGAAAAAAAAAAAAAAAATCAGCCGAAACTTGTACCAACCCGGAAGTACAATTTTTGGCAAAGAAATTCTGTCATTTGTCCAAATTATTTTTTTAAACTTTGGCCATGTTTAGCATGAGAATCCAACTCTTTAACACTGTAAACAACTCTGAATATACAAAACACCATTGTACCCCCCCCTTTAAAAGAGAGAAAAAAAAAAAAGCTTACTTCTAAAATTAAACATTTCCTGTGTGAAATATATTGAGATAACTAGACATGTTTATAACCTCTCGATTGGACCATTGTAATTATCTGTGTTGTGGCATTTTCAAGTCCTAGTTTGCTCCTTTAGAATTAGTTCAATATGCTGCAGCCAAATTTCTTATAAAAGGTCACAAGTATGGCCCGCCACTCATTTTTGCAAGTTCTTCATTAGCTACACATTCACTTTAAGATTCATTTTAAAATTCTCCTATTTGTGTATAAATGCTTTCACAACATTGTCCCACATTTCCTATCAGAATTGCAGGATTCTTACAGCCCTTCTAGAGACTTACGATCTGGTTTTCAAAACCTATTTATGGTTCCTTGCACAAGGATGAAACACATGGAAATCTGATTCCTTTTCGATTGTGGAACAGCCTGCCAGCACACCTCAGAGCTGCTC
Source organism: Cirrhinus molitorella (assembly GCA_033026305.1). Taxonomy (NCBI): domain Eukaryota; kingdom Metazoa; phylum Chordata; class Actinopteri; order Cypriniformes; family Cyprinidae; genus Cirrhinus; species Cirrhinus molitorella. The sequence goes on along the minus strand of CM065118.1, from coordinate 3,483,997 downwards.
TTTCTTTATCAGTTTTTATATCCCTTCTGAAAACCTAATTGTTTTCTTTAACTTTTAAAATATGACGTTTTTTGTTATTTCCTGTTGTGATTATGCACTTTGGTCAGTCCTTTAAATGTGTATTATAAATAAAAGAAAATAAAAAGAACTAGATGGATGGATTGTGTGTGTTTTGTGAGGATCTACTCACCTTCATGACACACAAAGAGATATTGTTTGTCACAAGGGTCGTCAAGCCATTGTCCCTGAACATTCTGACTGACTGCTGCACAGATTTGACCTTCATTATTATTAGGTTCACCAGTGTGCCAGTATCTGAATGAGGAGTCACTCTGATCTGACCACTGCCATGAGTCTCTGACTCTGAACAGACCAATCCAGACATGTGATCCAGATAAATTTCTGTAGCTAATGAACTGCTGTACCTGTTGATTCTCATTCTGGTTTCTCACACTGACCAGTTCAGTGTAATTCTGTCTGCAATAACTCTGAGCGTCTCTCCAATTCATCGTCTGATTGCCAAGGAAGAATGCTGTATTCACCATAAGAAAAAAAAAAAAAAAAAAATGGGGGGAAAATGAGATGCATGAGTTAGTTGGTTCATTATTCTTAGACTGCTGAATGATTTGAATATGTACAGAAACACATCATTCAAAGACTTGAGCGGCTTCTACAACTAATGATATATTGAATGTTCACAGTATTTTCAGAATTATTTTAAAGATCTGTCATAACATTGGGGGAATATTGATGATCGTACAGCTCTTTCTATTGATCCAAAATACTTGACTCATAAAGAGCCAGATGAGTGAAACATCAAACAGAGGAAGACGTTACACTGCAAATAAAGCTAAATACACTGTAAAACATTTATTTTCACTTAAATAAATGAAAAGTTCATTGGACTTAATTGAAATAAGTTCTGTAAACTCAAAATGACATTGTACACTGTAAAAAAACCTCGTAATTTTACAGAAAATAACTAATTTTTTTACAGTAGTTTTCTTTTATTTCAGATTATATTCAAAACTCTGTAAAATTACAAACAATATCTGTAAATTAACAAATGGAACATTATTTCACGCATTATATCAATAAAAACAAATTAGAGTATTTTTTGTTTTTAATACAGGCAAATTACTGTATTATTTATACAGTATTTTCTTGTAATTTTAAATTACGTTCAAAATTTTGCAAAATTACAAACAATGTCTGTAAATTAACAACTTGACCATTATTTTAGGAATTATATCAGTAAAGACAAATTACAATTTTTTTTTGTTTTTTTATACAAGGAAATAACTGTATTATTTATACGGTACTTTTCTTGTAATTTTAAATTACATTCAAAATTTTGCAAAATTACAAACAATATCTGTAAATTAACAACTTGACCTTTATTTTAGGAATTATATCAGTAAAGACAAATTACAATTTTTTTTTGTTTTTTTATACAAGGAAATAACTGTATTATTTATACGGTACTTTTCTTGTAATTTTAAATTACATTCAAAATTTTGCAAAATTACAAACAATGTCTGTAAATTAACAACTTGACCTTTATTTTAGGAATTATATCAGTAAAGACAAATTACAATTTTTTTTGTTTTTTTTATACAGGTAAATAACTGTATTATTTATACGGTACTTTTCTTTTAATTTTAAATTACGTTCAAAATTTTGCAAAATTACAAACAATATCTGTAAATTAACAACTTGACCGTTATTTTAGGAATTATATCAATAAAGACAAATTAATTTTTTTTTTTTTAGTTTTTTATAGAGGTAAATTACTATATCATTTATACAGTCCATTTCTTGTCATTTTAAATTACACTCAAAATTTAGAAAAATTACAAACAATATCTGTAAATTAACAACATGACATTTATTTTAGGAATTACAAATTAAGGAAATTTAGGGGGAATAAAATTACATTTTTTTTGTCTTTTATACAGGAAAATTTCTGTTTTATACAGCACATTTCCTGTTATTTTAAATTTTTCAAATTTAGGTAAAATTATACTAATAACTTGCAATTACTTGTGTACCTAATCAATATAAGGTTTATGACTATACTAACAACTTAACAGTTTTCTGATCATTTTAAACTAAGCCTTGTTTTAAATGTGTTTTTACAATTAAACTATGTAAGTCTGGATAACAAATTTGGATAGGTACCAATTAAAAATTTCTCCATGTTTGGCTCAGGAAACTTACATGACTAATATATTAACAATTTTAATAAAATGAGAGAGCTCATTAAAATTGCATGTTGTTTTTATTTAGTAATGTCCTGAATAAGCCATTTCACAGTAAAAGATACTCCACAAAACAAAATAATAAACCTGAATTTATAAAAAATTACCCCATACAAAAGTTTTCATACCATTGAATCCTAATATTTTTAATACATTTTCTGGATGATCCACAACAGTTTTCCTGTTTTGAGGTTGTTGTTTGTGAGTCCTACATTGGTCCTGAGTGCACATCCAGATTTTTTGTGAGTTTGATGTGTTCCTGGGTCAGCATATTTTGTTGACCTGGAACAACACTTTAATCTAAAAATGTAGTCTTGACCACATCCTTACACCTAAACCTAACCTTACCTATCAGTAATCCCTACATTAAGAGGAAATGTTAGATGAATGACACTGATGTACAAGCACCAAACACTGATTATAAGCCTAAACAAAAGAAGTTGATCCAGGAACATATTGCATTTGGTAAAAGCAGTTTGCAGTAGGTTCAAGGGTGAATGTGATTTCACCAAGTAAATCATTTTACTTGGACATGAACATGGAACAACATTCCATTCAAACAATCAGAATCAAGGCATAGCATTTCAGGAAATGTTAGTTTTAGGCTTACGAACAGGATCAGATGATTTTACACACTTAATCAGTTATCATTTCCCTCAGGAAAATCAGAAAATTAGGAAAATTTAGGTTTAGGGGTAGGGTCAATTAAGTCAAGTCTATATTTTTTTCAAAATAATGCTGATCCAGGAACCAATTTGAAACTTGTGCAATAGTTTCATGAGTCTCTCAGCTATCCTCCGTGCAAAATGATGGATCACAAAATCATATAGTGACTTTTGATAAAGGTAGAAGATGCTAGAAAACCAAATAATGTGCAGGAGTTCTTTTTCTGAATAACAGAAGGCAGTTGAACTGGGATCAGCGCAACACTTATAGCTTATACTGTGTGTGTGTGTGTGTGTGTGTGTGTGTAAATAAAATAATTTTTTTTTTTTGTTTTATTGTTGTTGTATTTCCCTATTATTTGAATGCTATCACACTACTGGCTGCGTCTCAGTGCATCATTGAGCATGATAGGTTATTCCGACCGTCATCATGGATCTGGCCAATGACAGCTTTGCGCGCCTTCGGGTAAAGTTTGAATATCCGTTGGCCTCCTTGGCATTTGCAGACTGCAGTAGTGCTTTGATACGGTTAGGTGTTTCATACATGGACAAGAATCACAACAGTCAGCGAACATGTTGCAAACTACAGAAGGTAAGAACTTTTCAAATGTTTCCGCTATGTCAGTATTTAACAGTGTGTAAAATGAGAATCTTATCGAATTAGCACAATAGCGATATTAGTATATTTCAGTTTACTGCCAGCTAATGTTACGAAGTGCTGCTGCATGTGTCTGCTAAGTTAGTTTTACGAATAAAATAACTGGAACTTTGAATGAATAAACTGAGAACTACTTTGTCACTGGTTAAGCAGAGCAAGTCAAACCGAATTCATTGGACACCTTAACGTGGGACTAATTTACCGGACCGGTTATAATGAGAGTATTTTATGTGGAGCTGGTGAGTAAAACTTTATAAACTCTTTTTCTAATGTCTCTGTAAAGTAATATAAAGTAAGTAACTAATATGAATTATGTCGTGTGTGTGTTTGTTTCCCTCATAATCCAGAAATTTGGGTAATGAAAAATATCCAGCCACACCATCAGGCGGTGAGTATTGCCATGGTAACATTAAGACAGTTAATGTATGCACACTAGCAGCCATATTACTGGACGTTTGTCTGCATGTTAATTAAATTTGTTTTCAATAGGAATGACCTTTATGTGCAAAAAGATAAATAAAATAGAAATACAAGAGAGATAACATGCAAACAATTACTTTAGATCAAACAGACTATTTTACATTTTTTCTTAAGTTTACATATAGGCTATAGCTCACCACAAAATTAATGTTGTCTTCTCAAAATTAATGTATTTTCAAACCTCTAACGTTATGGCTGTATGGCCATAGATGCTGCTGGCGAATTAAACAAAGATTAAAGGTTACACAAAAGAAAGAAAGAAAGCCATACAGGTTTGGAACAACATTACAGTGGGTAAATGATAAGAGAATTCTCATTTTTGAGTATGCTTTTAAGGACCTGTTCCCAGAGTCCAATGTTAAATTAACCATGGCTTTATAGTACATGTTTAGTAACTGTTTTATGCACATTAAATGGATTAATTATAATGGACCTCATAAAATACTGTTAACTTAAAGACAGAGCTATTGTCATGTCCAGCAATGTGAATTCGAGAAGAAAAAAAAAAAAAAATATATATATATATATATATATATATATAATATATTATACTTGTCTTCATAGATAAAAACTGTTAATGATAAAACTCTTCACCTTTTTTCTATATAGATCTACCATTGGAACCATAAACTTGTTTTGGAGGCAGAACAAGCAGCAACAAAGAAACAAGCCCATCACTAGTAAGTGTCATCTGCAATCTATAACAAAACTTGCTTTTTGTCCGTTTTAATGGCATGCATCCAAAACAAATACAATATATTCTCTCCTTCATACTATAGATGTATGAAACTTTATTTCAGCTTTATACAACATGATTTACTCACCCTTAGGCATGGGCCGGTATGAGATTTTGACAGTATGATAACCTTAGATAAAAATTTCATGCTATCACAGTGTTTAGATTACAACTCTAAAATGTGTTATTTTTAAATTTCTGGGTAAAAAAAACAACAACATTTCTTCTATTAAACACAGTTTATCTTATTTTTAAGAAACATATAGAACATTTTGGAGCAGTAAACATTTCAGGCGAAATAATTCAAATTAATAATTTAATTATTCCTAATTAAATTAAGTGCAGCCACTGCTAAACTTAAAGGGTTAGTTCACCCAAAAATGAAAATTATGTCATTAATGACTCACCCTGATGTTGTTCCAAACCCATTTTTGGGTGAACTAACCCTTTAAACCTCCGGCTCATCAAAACATAACATCTGTGTTGTTAAACCTGCAGCTCAACAAGGTGTTTGGAGACATGCTCATATTCTACACATTTATCTTTTAGTCCAAGTTTGCAGGAATGTTCAGGGATGCAGTACGAAGATATACAGAACGTGGTTCTCTTCTTCATTTAACACTCAACGTAGTGTCAAGTGAGAGCCAGCAGTTTGTTTGTGTTTTAAATGTCGGGATTTTGAACAGATGTAAACAGTGGCAGGAGTCCTAAAACTAGACAGGATACCAGATAGCACTAAATTGCAGATACCCTTCAGGGGTCGTTCACATGTCTGTGCGCTCAAAATGAAATAGATGTGCTTGTTTTTTCTAGGAATAAATTCATTATTTTGGGGTACAAATAATAATAATAATAATAATATTGTTGTTGTTGTTGTTGTTGTTGTTGTTTTTAACAGTGCGCAGTGATCTTGAAAAGAGTGTCCATTACTATTAGTCTATGTTTCTCTTTTGGTGATGTTTGCATTTTCCCATTAGAACATGTTTAAAGGAAAAGTTAAGAAATTAAAAATTGAAAAATTTTCTGAATATTGTTGTTTTTTTCTTCACAGATACACCAAGGATCAAGATGATTACTGTCTGTTTGGAGGATTCTTCTTAATGTGCTGTATATCTGTCTGGTAGGAATAATGGACCTATTAATGTATGCTTTGATTTTATTTATATTTATTCACTTGTATATTTAGAATGTTCAATTAAAAGACAAGTGAAATGTTTATTATCATGACATGGAGTACGCAGAGGTCAGGAACATGTGGAAACCGTGAAAATCCTGTAATTGTTTCAGTTTTCTGATTGTTTTTTGGTTTGGAATGGGTTACTGTATCCTAATAAGAATTTCATGAAACTGTTCTTCTTTTAATTACTGTAAATCTATCCTATTTCTAGTTCTATTTCATTTAAGATTTGTAACTGAATCACTCCATTTAACTTATACTTCAACATGTTTTAAATACTATACAAATGCTGTCTATTAAAGTTGCAAGATGATTTTATTGTTCAGAATTTTATCTTACAAAATAAAACTGTTAAATTACAAACTTGTGTATGTATTAATTTTATTGAAGGTATTAGATCGTAATGATTTAGGGGAAATCTGTTAAATAACATTGTTTTCTTTGTAGAAATATTGGTGTGTATTACTTAATTGAATGTATTTGATCATAATAACCTATGGAAAATCTGTAAAATATAGGTTTAACCATGTAAAAAAGGTCCTGTAAAAAAACGGTCAAATGACTAGCAGCTATGGCTGCCAAACAAAAACCGTAATATTAAAGTAAAAGAATGTAATTGAAACAAGGAAAATCTGCAAAATAAGGGTTTTACACTATAAAAAAGTCTTGTAAAAAAACGGTCAAATGACTGGCAGCTATGGCTGCCAAACAAAAAACGTAAAATTAAAGTAAAAGAATAGAAATGAAACAAGGAAAATCTGTAAAATAAGGGTTTTACACTGTAAAAAAAGTTTTGTAAAAAAAAAACGGTCAAATGACTGGCAGCTATGGCTGCCAAACAAAAACCGTAAAATTAAAGTAAAAGAATGTAAATGAAACAAGGAAAATCTGCAAAATAAGGGTTTTACACTGTAAAAAAGTCTTGTAAAAAAACGGTCAAATGACTGGCAGCTATGGCTGCCAAACAAAAACCGTAAAATTAAAGTAAAAGAATGTAAATGAAACAAGGAAAAAACTGTAAAATAAGGGTTTTACACTGTAAAAATTGTCCTGTTAAAAAACAGTCAAATGACTGGCAGCTATGGCTGCCAAACAAAAACCGTAAAATTAAAGTAAAAGAATGTAATTGAAACAAGAGGGGAAATTGTAAAATAATTTTTTTCCCCTGTAAAACCTTTAATGAACATTTCTGTAAAATTATAGTTTTTGCACTTTATTTTAATTAAGATGTTTTGCTGTAATTTTATGGTTTTTGTTTGGCAGCCGTAGCTGCCAGTCATTTGACCATTATTTTACGATTTTTTTTTTTACAGTGTAGTAAACTGAACTTAGAATGATTGATGCTTTGCATCAGACAACATGGAAAATAAATGTTGAAATTAAGTGTTATTTTGTGTTTTTTTTGCACAAGATTAACATAGGGAGACATTAGTTAGTATGTTGTGTTATGTTAGGGTTTACATAGGTTTCTGTTTTGTTGGTTTTGTAGTGTTACCATTGTGGTAAAGAGTAGAGCCTGTGGTTAGGTTGAGGATGGACAACAAAATTTGAAGACTACATACACTGCATGTTCTTTGACAATTTAAATGCAAGTATATATTGAGAGTCTTTCTGATAACCACATTAGCATGTGCTGATGTGTTATAGCTAACTAGTACTTAGCTATAGAGGTCTGAATGAATCTGACTTTTATGGAAGCAAGTTGTATATATTGTTCATATAATGAGTGGGGTTAACTTATCAGGTTTTCCAGTGTATGCTAGTTAGCTAATCCATTTAGGTGGACTGTAGATTACCAGTTCCTAAAATAATATTTAACACATTCATTATTTTAATGGACAATCATAAACTAGACTTTCATTCATTCATTAATGTACAAAAGTAAGTTTAAGCAATACAGGTTTGTATTGAGAGACTGAAGGCTGGAACAGTACACTGTTTTTTTATTTTTATTTTTATTTTTTTTTATGAACATTATGGTTATTATCAGGTAATTATTGTTGTGATTTACATCTAGATACATATCAGTCTCTCCCTTTGTATTTTTTTTTTTCCTGTAGTTTTTTTAATTTTTTTTTTTGGAAGATGTTGTCTATACAGAAATTGTATCAACATTGAAAGTGTAACAAATATACAGTAATTTCTATATTCACAATCAAATTAATTTGGGTTAGTTTTGCATTAATATTAGTATATGAACTGTAGTTGAATTTCTATACATTTTGTGTAAATAACTGCACTCACTGTTGTTGCAGATGAAATGACAGTTATCGTTACATGACAAACCATGCCACTGTCCATTTAACATCACAGCACAATCTCTGTCTGCTGGTTGTCCAGTAGACCAGTTCAGATAGAGCGCTGGTTCACCTGAAGACCACTGCCATTTATCCTGACCCGTCTTCTGCAGCCCAATCCAAACATATGGAAAACTTCCATAATTCAAACTCTTGTTCAGCATCTTCATGTCATTCATGTTGTCAATGGTGGCCAGATCTGTGTAATTCTCTCTGCAGTATCTCTGAGCTTCAGTCCAGGTCTTGTTCTCATTTATAAAGTGATACTGACGCTGAACACATTCAGATACGGAACAGAGAGCTGTGAAAGAGAGGCTTTGCTTTAATGCTTTTCATAACAGAATCAAACATAATGAAACTAAAAACCAAAAATAAAACCATGCACACACTCACCAGTGAGAAGAAGAATGAAGTACAGTGTCTGGTCCATTACTGAACAGGAAAGATAAATAAATGCAGATTTTACATATTCACTGATTAGTTTCGGTGTAACACATGAATTAGTTTATAATGGAAAATCCACTGTAACAGAAACGTGCATCATACGCAATCATTAAGACAACATCAACATCTCAAAAGTCTAATTCTAGTTAAAGAATGAACGTTTGAATTTTTCCTACTTCAGAGATTGTTTCTGTCCTGAGTCTGATGTTTCTGCCTGAACCTTCAAACTGTGTGAATGTTATATCTGCTGTCATCTGTCATTCAGTGTAACATCATTTGTTTATTACTCTAAAACAAAAGCCCTTTTCATTTTTCTTCCTTATTCACTTTTTTTTTTTTCTGTGTTATCATTGTTGCTGTTATTCTTTGGAACTGTGTTAATTTACATGTGGTAGAGACTGGAGAAGGGCTGGTGCCAAGGTGTTCAACAGTCTGTATGTTCCATAATGAAGTATTGCATCACAGAAAAAATCTATCTCAGTATTTGCATTTTGTTTTCCATTTTCCTCAGCATCACTGTCTACTGTCTGTCATCACATTCCTTTTCAGATATTTTACATTGATCCTATAAACAATCATTAGCTGCTGCACTGTCACAAGTCTCAGAACAGTATGCATCCTTATAAAAAGTAAAAGCATAAGTCTGAAATTTCGTGTTAGTCAGTTGTCACTCCACCACCTTTTATTATGTTCCTCATTCTGTTAATACGTTGTCATGTTTAGTACCTTCTCTGACTCCATCCTGCCGTCTCACCTGTGCGCTGTCACTGTCAGTCGCACGTGGTGTTTGTTTTCATTCTGTCACTTTCACGTGGTTGAGCTATCAGCGCGCTCTCGCCATGCTGTGCGCTCGTTCAGCCCGCACCTGTTTCTAATTTCTCCGCCTATTTAATTCCAGTCTTTGTCTTCTCTCGGCGTGGGTATGTCTTTTGTGTTCTTTGTCGTTTGATCGTTCTTATGTTGTTTGCCCTGTGTCCAGGATCGCCAAGCCAGGGATTAATTTTATTCCGGGTCTGGACATCGAGACCAGATTGGGAGCGTGCTGGAGTTTTTCTGTTTTTCCTCAGCCCTGTGTTCCCTGTGGATTTTCTTGCTGGGACTACAACACCGCCTTATTCGCCTGAGTTTTGTTTCACTCCCTTTCTGCTTTGTGTTTTGAAGTTCGGAATAAACGTTTTTCTTTTGAACTGCATTTGAGTCCTTCGATCTATCCTAACATACGTTCTTTAAAAGGAGCTTATTTCTGGCAACGGAGACCATAAAGTTTGTCTTGTTCTAGGGACTTCATTCTTTCTTAAGGGCTGTAGTAGGCTACTATATGCAGTATACTGTTGACATAAAGAAAAAAAATATATATATTTTTTTAAGTCTACAATGGTTGGGTTGATCAATTAAGCTGCTACAATGATGCTTTCGTCATAGCCATAACACAAAAATCAACAAAAAAGTTGCAAATGTTGGTCTCTGCTGATTAAAAATGTCATGGACAAATTAGTTAATTGTTGCTGGCTTCATTTAGAAGTTGCTTTTTTCTCTCTCTCTCTCTCAGCAGATCTGACATCAGTGAAATAATTAATCTACAATATCAGATTCCTCACAGTCAGAATCAGTATTTGACTGAACATCACCTGGCTCACATCACTCTGTGACAGACCAGCAGATGTTTGCAAGTTTCCTGCAAGCTCACCTGGCTCCTTGGTTCCTGCAATGGCAATCTTTGATCCACTGCAAACCCTACTACTGGCATATCACATTCACTAGGATCCACTGAACACTTTCCCACTTGCTCAGCATGACTGTTTGCTGCACACTCTTTCAGATATTAATCATCTTTTGGAAAATAAATTAATAAAAAAAATGAACAGCCAAACGTACCAAACTCTGACGCCAAAAACAAACCCGGGTGCACACCAAACATGCTAGAATGTGTCCCTAGACTTAGTCTGAAGACAATGCAGGTTAAACTATGCATACTATACAAATTAATTTTTTAAGGCAACTTACTCATGATCTTAAAAGGATTAAGAAAGGACACAACATGTGACCAAGTATGGTGACCCATTCTCAGAATTTGTGCTCTGCATTTAACCCATCCAAGTGAACACACACCGTGAACACACAGCCAGAGCAGTGGGCAAACAAGAGGAGCAGTTGGGGGTTTGGTGCCTTGCTCAAGGGTCTCACCTCAGTCATATTATTGGTTATTCACTGGTTATTCACTCCCCTCACTGGCAATTCCTGCAGGACCTGAGACTGGAACCTGCAACCTTGACGCCTGCCTCTTAGATCAGTGGTTCCCAATTCCAGTCCTGGGGACCCCCTGCTCTGCAGGTTTTGCATGTCTCCCTTATTTAACACACCTGATTAATATCAACAGCTTGTTAGGGGAGAGAGCCATTAACTGAACTAATGAGCTGATGATCTGATTCAGGTGTGTTAAATAAGGGAGACATGCAAAATGTGCAGAGCAGGGGGTCCCCAGGACTGGAATTGGGAACCACTGTCTTAGATCATCCAAAGCCCCTTACAGCTTACAGTATTAAACACTGGTTTAAAGGTCAACATTTGGTTCCTGGCATTTCTCTTGAAGTTGTTGAGCAAATAGTAAGCCTCCTGTTCTTCATTCCTTCCTGAAGCCACATTGGCTCTCAGAGTGTAACCCCTGCTCTGAGTGTACAGTGAGATGGTTCAGGATTTTTCCTGTGATGCAGACAAGTGAGATCTGTCTGTTCCCTTTGTGTTTGTAAAGGTGCACTGTGGTGGCATCCTTGAAGTCTTGAGGGAGAGTAGCTTGTGCCCACATTGTGTTGAATAGTTCTGTCAGCTTATTTTGCAGGCATGGTCCAGACACTTTGTAAGTCTCAGATAAAACATGATTATGCTTGCAGGTAAACACACCGTCATTCATTTGCATATGTCCACAACACATTTAGACATTCAGGAAGGACAATATTTACTTATCTGATGTGAAACAGAAGGATAAACAGTGAATGTTATTGGTTTTCTTTACATTTCATTCAGTCTTATTGAGGATGTCATATTTAAGAAAAGTAACCATAATAAAATTGACTTTTGTTCCTTATCAGAATCAGAATCAGAATTCGCTTTATTCACTAAGTGTGTGCCGACACACAAGGAATATGTTGTGGTTTTTTAAGGTGCTCTTGGTACATACATACATACATATATACATACATATCAAACATGAGAACATAAAGCATTTAAATAGTAAAACTTAACAATAAATAAAAATAAGTGTATGAATCTGGAACAGAAGATTTACGTACAAATTTGTGCATTGTTTACTCTATATGCAGCTGTAATGAGGTGTAAATACTATAATTTCTTTTTGCAATTTAATGGTTACTTTTCTTAACTGAAACTTCCCAGATGATCTATGCAGCCTTCAAATGCAACTGGAGGATGCACCCTTCCAAATGAGATGCAGCTTTTTACTGCATCACAATTCAGAAGCTGTTTATTTTGATCTAGTTAGCAACAATTAGTTAACATAGTTTATTTGTCTTACTTTAATTAATTTAATTAATTAATTTTTTGTTTGTTTTTTTTGTTTTTTTTGCCCCGCAATGGAGTTACCATTCCAATCAGGCACTTTTTTTGCCAGAATTATCCTAAAACAGGGGGAAAAATCCCCAGAAATTGTATCTGGATACTCAAATTTGGTTAAAACATGATTCCAGCTAGCATGTAGTATTTGGCCCAAGCTGGCTCCTGTGGTTCAGCGGCTCAGACTCTGCTTTGGCAGGCATTATTATTATATTAATATTATACTTAACTGTAAGTATCTTAAATGTATTGTAATGCTTATCCTCTTCTGCCAGGAGGTGGCAACAACTGCACGTTTAAAAAAGTATTTAACATTTATTCAAGAGATTCCAATAGCAAAAGTCCTTATTGTTTTAAAATGAACTTAATACACTGACAGTATCATATAATGTTAACTACACATTTAATTTTGCAAATTTGTCAAAAACTAAATATCTGCAGTAACTCAAAACCTCAGATGTTTATCCTCAGACAATGCCAGTGGGCCCCGAGGACTGGAGTTGAGAACCACATTACACCATTGTTATTTTTCGGCCTTCAAATGAAGCCTTTAAGGGATGCAGCATCTAAATTGGGAAATAAAGTATACTTTGTTTTTGTACATGTATGCTAGTGTTTGTGTACAGTTAAATAAAGTATACTGTATTTGATATTGCACGCGAACGCAGTGCAATGTGTTCTTTATTTAAAAAAAGTTCAGTTGTTATTATGAGTATACACAAAAAAGTATGCACTTAATCATTTCAAATGATGTATTACTCTTATTTGTGTGACTGATATCGACAGAATATTTTTAGTGCCTTTCGCACTGATCTTAAAACAAGTGAGCTGGTTGCGTTAGCAGTCGCTGCGAACGCAGGCAGAACACATGAACTAAAAAGGTTCATCTTTCTCCAGCATCTGATGCATTTTTCTCTAGACATTATGACCGATAAAAATGTCTTTGTACTCTTTTAATCTAAAGCTGGCATGCTAAAGCGGGCATCTGTTGTCGTTTCAGTCCCCACTATTTTGTTGTTTGTAGTTGTTCCATCTCTTTAGTTTTGTTTTCTACTGTGAAACAATAGCCCTAGCCTGTGCTTCCACCTTGTGGAACAACTGATTAGTGCAAAAGCAAGTCATTGCGCATGTGCGACGTTTTTGCTCTGTACACGGACTCTCGTGAAAGTGTAAAAAACTAATAAATAAATGATCGTTGTGATTGCTGGTTGTACAGGACTTTATTTGAGCTGCTGTTGTTGACTCATTTAATAATAAACAATATTTCCATTTAGCTGAAGCACATGATGTTGTTGCTCATTGATTCACATTCAACCAGTCATCTCTAACCTAAAGACATGATTAATACAAGAAACTCCATATAAGAAAGAGAGAAGTAGCTGCAACAACATACAGTACAGAGACCCTTAAAACACAAATTAGGATTTTAATAAACTTAGTTTTTCACTCTTCAGTTACATTAATTATTTCATGATAAAATAGAAACCAGTGCAAATGTATATCTGATGGTGAGTGCATGATGCCCTTTGACTTCTCACAAAATTCAATTAAGTTAGTAAATAGCTAAGTTGGTAAATGACACACACATGTTGAAAGATTTTGTACATGCAAAACATTCATGAACAGTTCACTGAAGAATATATTTGAACTACATTAACAAACACCTGAGCAAACATTTCTGCCTTTTTAACTCTCATCAGGTGCGGCTGCCTGCTGAGACTAAAATTGTTAAAATTATTACTTTACAAAATTTTGAATGAAAATGAAGTTAAAAGATGTGAAAACACAAGCATTTGTTTTCTTACATGAAATGTCTGTATATCCTTTCACTCTTAATATCTGCTGCAGATGAAGTTGAGTTTGTGAGTTTCAGGAAGGCTGATCCAGCGCTGATCTCCTCCAGACTGAACTGCTCCTTTTCTCTTCTCCAGTTTGCAGTTTTCTGGTGCTGTTCCGTTCCCTGGAGCCCAGTTCTGATAGCACACCATCTCTCCACTCACCCAGAGCCACATGTTCATGCTGCAGTAGTTGTGTAAACCCAACCACACCTCCACAGTAGATGCCCATTTAACCACGTTCATCACACGACGCTGAATCTCTTCTGAATGAACCGAGACCAGATCCATACCATTATTTCTGCAGTATCTCAGAGCTTCAGACCACGTCAGATTCTCTTTGATCAGAATCAGTTTATCTGGAAACAAAACAAGAGACTGATCAAAAACAACATGCAGAAAAAAACACTGTGGATGAATTTGTCATGTCAAACATGTAGAACATGAACTTTAAGAGATCTGAAAAGTAGTGGAGGTTATATCTTAATTTAGTGGGTTATATCACTACAAATTTTGACCATTTTATATTAGTTGGTAGTTTTAATATTCATGTTTGCTGGAGTTTTTAAGTCTTAGCTTAGCTTGCCTTAATTTTTAAACCTTAATGCAGTGGATAAATGAGTCCACCCACATACAAGGGCACACTTTGGACCTAGTGCTCACTATATTATTTCTGGGCTTGACATTCCTGATACAATCATCTCTGACCGTAAGCAAATTTTATTCTCATAGCCACTTCCAAATATACTTTCTTCATCTGGGGAGGCAGTCTCAGTCTCATTCCTCTTAGTTTCATTTGAACTATAATTTGCTTTTTAATGAGCTCACAGCTGACATCAGACTGATCACTTTCTGACCTGAATGTCAACCAACATTCTGAGCTGCAAAATAATGCATGGTTGGACATTTTAAATGTGAATGCTCATTTAAGTTTTAAACTGAAAATCAAGTACGATCGGTGGTTAACTTCTGAAATTTGCTCATTATGACAAGTTTGGACAGACTTTAAACTTAATGAGTTGGATAAGAATTGCCTTCTGGCCTACAAGACTGCTGCTAAGTCTGCTTATTTATCCAGTTCATTTTAAACTGTCAACATAAGCGCAAAGTTTTGTCTTCAGTTATAAATGCTGTCCTAAATTAATTACATACTAAATCCTTCTAATGCACTATGTGTCACAAATCATGCCGCTGCGGCTTCCTCCCTTCACCACCAGAGGGAGCCATCACTGAGACGCAGAACTCATTCACAGACTTCATTTCCCATAACCCCTTTCCTGCCATGCTCACTGTCAGTTACTCGCAAAGTCTTGTATTCCCTAGGTTGCAAATCCGAGCGTTTATACCCGTGTTTGTTTTCCTGTTGTTGACCTTGCCTTGTTCCTGTTCCGCCTGCCTACTGACCTTCCTGCATTGTTTATTGGATTACCCTTTTTGCTAGCCGCCTGCTTTGACCCCCTTGCTTGGACATTACTACTCTTTGGATTGTCTGTTTGGATTGTTGTTCCCGTTTGCACCTTCTTTGACCCTGCCTGTTCAACTCTGATTGTATTATTAAAAGCTTGCATCTAGATCCGCACACCTCTTGTCTCTGCTTCAGAGCTACCGTTACACTATGTGACCCTTCTTGAGCTTTTTAACTGATGAAATCAGTCATTAGCTACATAGGAGTCTTTTGATCCTATTTTGTTTCAATCTCTGACTGAACAAATTATCATGATTTAATACACCCTCTGTATTTTAAATTATTAATTGAGCTTGTCGGCTCTGCTTTGTTTTCTTTTTTGAACAAATGTTTATTAACTGGTTCTGTTCCTGTATGCCTGAAATTGGCCTCTGTTACTCCTTTGCTCATGAAGCCTTTCTCTAAGGTACTAGAAAAATTTTTTTTTTTTTTTTTTTAGATATAAACCATATCTCAGAAATTGTTAAGTCTATGTTTAAGGCATTTCATAATGCTTCATTTTACTTTTACTTGCATACCTTGATGAGGTAAAGCTCTGACCTCATTTCCTGTGTAATATATGTTGAGATAACTATACATGTTTATAACCTCTTGATTGGACCATTGTAATTATCTGTGTTGTGGTATTTTTAAGTCCTAAGTTGCTCCTTTAGAATTGGTTCAAAATGCTTTCCAAATTTCTTATAAAAGGTCACAAATATGGCCCGCCACTCATTTTTGCGAGTTCTTCATTAGCTACCAGTTCAGGAATAATTTTAAAATTCTCCTATTTGTGTATAAATGCTTTCACAACATTGCCCCACATTACCTATCAGAGACTTAGAATCTGGTATTCAAAACCTATTTATGGTTCCTTGCACAAGGATGAAACATGGAAATCTGATTCGATTGTGGAACAGCCTGCCAGCACACCTCAGAGCTGCTCTTTCTTTATCAGTTTTTATATCCGGAAACCTAATAGTTTTCTTTAGCTTTTAAAATATGATGTTTTTTGTTATTTCCTGTTGTGATTATGCACTTTGGTCAGTCCTTTAAATGTGTATTAAAGAACAAATAAAAGAACAAGAACTAGACGGATGGATTGTGTGTGTTTTGTGAGGATCTACTCACCTTCATGACACACAAAGGGATATTGTTTGTCGCAAGGGTCATCAAGCCATCGTCCCTGAACTCTCTCATTGACTGCTGCACAGATTTGACCTTCATTATTATTAGGTTCAACAGTGTTCCAGAATCTGAATGAGGAGTCACTCTGATCTGACCACTGCCATGAGTCTCTGAACAGACCGATCCAGACATGTGATCCAGATAAATTTCTGTAGCTAATGAACTGCTGAACCTGTTGATTCTCATTCTGGTTTCTCACACTGACCAGATCAATTTGATTCTGTCTGCAATAACTCTGAGCGTCTCTCCAATTCATAGTCTGATTGCCAAGGAAGGATCCTGTGTTCACTTTAAGAAAAACAAACGGGGGAAATGAGATGCATGAATTAGTTTGTTCATTATTCTTAGACTGCTGAATGATTTGAATATGTACAGAAACACGTCATTCAAAGACTTGAGCGGCTTCTACAACTGATGATATATTGAATGTTCACAGTATTTTCAGAATTATTTTAAAGATCTATCATAACATTGGGGGAATATTGATGATCTTAAAGCTCTTTCTATTGATCCAGAATATTTGACTCATAAAGAGCCAGATGAGTGAAACATCAAACAGAGGAAGACGTTACACTGCAAATAAAGCTAAATACACTGTAAAACATTTATTTTTCACTTAAATAAATGAAAAGCTCATTGGACTTAATTGAAATAAGTTCTGTAAACTCAAAATGACATTGTAGTAAACTGAACTTAGAATGATTGAGTTTTCTAGTTCCCAGCATGCTTTGCATCAGACAACATGGAAAATAAATGTTGAAATTAAGTGTTATTTTGTGTTTTTTTGCACAAGATTAACATAGGGAGACATTAGTTACTATGTTGTGTTATGTTAGGGTTTACATAGGTTTCTGTTTTGTTGGTTTTGTAGTGTTACCATTGTGGAAAAGAGTAGAGCCTGTGGTTAGGTTGAGGATGGACAACAAAATTTGAAGACTACATACACTGCATGTTCTTTGACAATTTAAATGCAAGTATATATTGAGAGTCTTTCTGATAACCACATTAGCATGTGCTGATGTGTTATAGCTAACTAGTACTTAGCTATAGAGGTCTGAATGAATCTGACTTTTATGGAAGCAACTTGTATATATTTTTCATATGATGAGTGGGGTGAGACCATGGAAGCAAGGCTGGGATTGGCTCCCATGGCTCTCAGCCCCGCCACTCTTGTCATAAGAATTTTAAACTGCTAATTTAAAAAATAGAGTTTGATTACTCAAATATTTTAAGGCAATAAGTTTCCTCAAATGTTTTGAGGATTCTTAACTTATCAGGTTTTCCAGTGTATGCTAGTTAGCTAATCCATTTAGGTGGACTGTAGATTACCAGTTCCTAAAATAATATTTAACACATTCATTATTTTAATGGACAATCATAAACTAGACTTTCATTCATTCATTAATGTACAAAAGTAAATTTAAGCAATTCAGGTTTGTATTGAGAGACTGAAGGCTGGAACAGCACACTGTTTTTTTTATTTTTTTTATTTTTTTTTAATGAACATTATGGTTATTATCAGGTAATTATTGTTGCGATTTACATCTAGATACTTATCAGTCTCTCCCTTTGTATTTTTTTTTTTTTCTGTAGTCTTTTTAATTGGTGTTTTTTTTTTTTTTGGAAGATGTTGTCTATACAGAAATTGTATCAACATTGAAAGTGTAACAAATATACAGTAATTTCTATATTCACAATCAAATTAATTTGGGTTAGTTTTGCATTAATATTAGTATATGAACTGTAGTTGAATTTCTATACATTTTGTGTAAATAACTGCACTCACTGTTCTTGCAGATGAAATGACAGTTATTGCTACATGACAAACCATGCCACTGTCCATTTAACATCACAGCACAATCTCTGTCTGCTGGTTGTCCAGTAGACCAGTTCAGATTCAGAGCTCTGGTTCACCTGAAGACCACTGCCATTTATCCTGACCCGTCTTCTGCAGCCCAATCCAAACATATGGAAAACTTCCATAATTCAAACTCTTGTTCAGAATCTTCATGTCATTCATGTTGTCAACGGTGGCCAGATCTGTGTAATTCTCTCTGCAGTATCTCTGAGCTTCAGTCCAGGTCTTGTTCTCATTTATAAAGTGATACTGACGCTGAACACATTCAGATACGGAACAGAGAGCTGTGAAAGAGATGCTTTGCTTTAATGCTTTTCATAACAGAATCAAACATAATGAAACTAAAAACCAAAAATAAAACCATGCACACACTCACCAGTGAGAAGAAGAATGAAGTACAGTGTCTGGTCCATTACTGAACAGGAAAGATAAATAAATGCAGATTTTACATATTCACTGATTAGTTTCGGTGTAACACATGAATTAGTTTATAATGGAAAATCCACTGTAACAGAAACGTGCATCATACGCAATCATTAAGACAACATCAACATCTCAAAAGTCTAATTCTAGTTAAAGAATGAACATTTGAATTTTTCCTACTTCAGTGATTGTTTCTGTCCTGAGTCTGATGTTTCTGCCTGAACCTTCAAACTGTGTGAATGTTATATCTGCTCTCATATTTCATTCAGTGTCACATCATTTGTTTATTACTCTAAAACAAAAGCCCTTTTCATTTTTCTTCCTCGTTCATTTTATTTTGTTGTTGGTCATTGTTGCTGTTATTCTTTGGAATTGTGTTAATTTGCAGGGCTGGGGCCGATGGGGTGTTCAAGGGTCTGTATGTTACATAATGAAGTATTGCATTTCCATAGCGGCTTCACAGAAAAAAAAATCCATCTCAATATTTGCATTATTGTTTTCTTTTTTCTTTCAGCTTCGATTCTGTCGGTAATCAACATCATATTTATGCATCACAAATTTTAGACATATTCAGCGTCTCTGTAACAGAGGCCAGCGGTAGATGCTGTGCAGGTAGACCTCACTCCCCTGATCTCAAGAGGTGCAGTAGCGGGTGCGAGTAGGACCTCGGTGGAGGGGTTACATCTCCATTAGCAGTGTCTGTTGTGTCATGAGCGCTATGCACACAATGTAACAACACATGCAAATAAAAGACAACACACTCCATTTGATTATGGAATTCATAGGCACAGAGATAATCCACATTATTCCACTATGTATGCAGGTGTACTGTTGCTCTCTCATCAGTTAGAAACCTAGGTGCGATATATCAATATTTCCTCTGTAAGGAACTCTCGTAGCACACCTACTGTGCAACAAAACAATAATCCTTTTAATCTGACGAGAAGATCTGGAAGACAGACCATTTGCACATCTGTCCCTTCACCCATCCTTAGGCCTCCTCCTTCTCTCCAAGGCAGATGAGCTAGGGCATTAAAAGGTGACTTAGAAGTGTTGGGAGATGCTGGTATAATGTATTTACTTTATCGTCAGTATTCATGGCTATAATCTTTTCATGTTTGGTATCATTTTTATGGTCTCATTGCGGTTGGAAATATTATCTCAGTCTCACATCAGTGGAACAGACCAAAAATAAAGATCTCAAATCTGAGGAAGACTCTGCTCCACTGGTGTGGGATGTGGCCCTGATAAGGTCTCTGCCAGGTGTTGCTTTTATGACCCCAGAAGGGAGATGACCCCCAGGCCATCTCCTTTGCCAGCAAAAGCCCAGTGAAACTTTTGTTATGCCAAATTTATGATTGTTTTGTTGGAATTTGGGTATTTAAAGAGGACTGGCGAAACATTCAGGGAAGCATCTGTAAGCAGAACTTCCCACACGATTGCCATGTGTCTCTCTATTTGCCAGGTATGCTGACTCTTTGTAACACTATTTTTTATTATATGTTTTATGCTGATCAGTTGTGTAACTAAATGTTAATGTATATGTTTCTTTTATTAATTGAGTGAATTTACCCTGTTGATTGGTATTTTTATTATGCCTGGCAAAATAAACATTTTTTTTAATTCATTTTAGACTCACCTGAAATCATTATTATTATTATATTGAGAGGAGGCTTTTGTTACCACAAATATACGGCCAGGGTGGGCAGACAGCAGGCTCGAGAACGAATGGAGCAGTAAGCACTTCTTCTGAGACCCTCTGATTTGCCCATCGCTGATATTAGCACGTTGTAAGGGGAGAGACTATGTAAACTACACTTTGTAATAAAGCAAGCAGTGGGCAGCTGGCAAAAGGTATTAGTCACCTACAACCTCTGTCTAGGATCAGGCTGGCGATTTTGTGCCCGTATGCTCTGCGCAGGCCAACGTTAGACAAAAATGAGACATTAGGTCCCCAATGAACGGATAATTGAAAGTATGGTAAGTCGGAAAGAATCAAATATCTAAATTATAGCACAACTAACAGCACGATCAGCTTTTAAACTAGTACCGCAATTCGTGCTTAAATACTTGAAATTGGAGTCAGATTCAAACGAGGAGGGAGTCAGGATTAAATTAGATATCAAAGTTTTAATAAATCAAGTGATTTTTTACAGAAGCGTCAGAAAAGACATACACGCAGAACGCCTTCACCCAGGCCGCTGGACACCGCATTTTGGGCCAGTGGGTGGATCATTACACCTCCAAAAGCCACATTTGTAAAACCGCATTTTTACATCTCGAAAATATATCTAAATTATGACCTATGCATTCATGACCTCAAGGTTAGATTATTGTAAGGTTTTATTTGGTGGTTGCTTTTCACACCCACATAGCAATTGACATCTGGCCCAGCTCTGGGCCAAGCAAGCAGTCACGCTTGGCCCAATTGCAGCAAAGAATGACAGCCCTTGATTGGCCACCATTGTTGAGATTCATATGCTGTTGTGTGTGTAAAAAATAAAAATAAAATGTATGTGTTACATGCAGGCTACCCCTGGCCGCCACTATGTGTGGCTCATGTCTGTAGCCCAGATCTGGGCCAATCAAGGGCCGTCATTCCTTGCTGCAATTGGGCCAAGTGGTACTGCTTGCTTGGCCCAGAGCTGGGCCAGATGTCAATTGTTATGTGGGCACTTAATAAACAAGCTCCAGCTGGTCCAAATCGCAGCTGCTAGAGTTCTTACTAGAACCAGAAGGTATAACCATATTAGCCCTGTTCTGTCAACACTGCACTGGCTCCCTGTTAAACATTGTATACATTTTAACATCTTGCTAATTAGTTATAAAGCCCTTAATGGTTTAGCGCCTCAGTACTTGAGCAAGCTCTTATCACATTATAGTCCTTCACATCCTCTACGATCTCAAATCTGGCTATTTGGTAATACCTAGTGTATAAAAAAAACAACTGTGGGGCGACAGAGCCTTTTCTTATTTAGCGCCCAAACTTTGGAACAATCTACCTAACATTTTTCAATCTACACACTTCACATTTCTATTATTCAAATCCATTAGAAATGATTGTTAGGCTGCATTAATTAGGCCACCCAGATCCAGTCTGTATCTACATCAGATGTTCACTGCAGTCACCCGTATCCAGTCCAGCACCTAAAGATGACCTCTACAGTCCTGAATGGTTTCTCCCAAGATTTTTTTCTCCATTTCTGTCACTGCCACTGTCGCCTCTTGTTTGCTTAGTTGGGGACACTTAATTACATATGAAGAGTTCAGATGCAAAACCAGCTAAAAGCCATCTTGGTCAAAAATGAGATAATGACACTGAATGAATGTTCTCAACACATATTTTGTCCATCAAATACTTTTACTCTAAAATCGCTAAAATACCAACCTCAGCCCAATCAGAAGAACCACTACTTACATAGAAACCTAGAAGATAGGTAGATAGATAGATCAGACCAATCCAAACATCAGATATCTGCCTACCATTCATGACCTTCTTAACCTGTTGATTCTCATTCTCATGACCAGATCAATGTGATTCTTTCTGCAGTAACTATGAGCGTCTCTCCAATTCATTATCTGATTGATAAAGACAAGTCCTGGAATAGATTCATGAACCAGTTTGTTCATTATTGTATAGAATTTGGTCCATTTCTGAGAAAGAAACATTGAAAAACTCAAACATCAGACATTTCCAGATTCATTTTGGAGTAAAGTATTTTCAGTTAGTATTTAAGCATCAGCATGACTGCAACATCATTTAGTCAATATTAACTCAAAAGTCTAATCCTAATTTAATAATTACCATGTAAGTTGTTCTTACTTTAGAGGCTGTGTGTTTCTGTCCTAGGTCTGATCTTTCTGTCTGCAGCTTCAAACTGATTTATTATATCTGCTATCATCCTTCTTTCAGCAAGTCATTTCAGTCATTTAATTTGTATATTGATCTGAAACTAATTTTCATTTTTCACTTCTTTTTTTTGTGTGTATTTGTCTAACATCTTTCACCTTATTTGCATATTGATATCTGTCAGTCAGTGTCAGTCAACAGGAGTATGGACTTTAATCAAAAAAGTATGTACACATTAAGATTCATAATTCACGTTTTAACATTCACAACCAAACAGCTGCTTTAATTATTAACAACCCACCAATGAGTTGATCGATGAGGGTTGATTAGTGAAGACAGGTGATACTGGTTACTGAAAGCCTTTAAGAAGTCTCCGTTTGAGGTGCCAGTCAAAGAGAAAGAAACGTGTGTGAGATGAAGAAACTTTGGTCCTGCAGAATTTAGTGTGAATCCTAATCAAACACGCCTGATAAGATCTCAATGTCTTCAAGATCACTAGAAAGCTACATGCATCTGTGTGACAGTAACCTCCAGGACCAAAGTTGCCCAGCCCTTGTTCAAAGGATTAAAAAAAGACTAAATAAAGATTTTTTTTTTTTTTTTCTCTTGAGTTAAAACATTGTTACTTATTTGAAAATTCTTAATTTCATACTCCTGCCGTTTACTGTTTGTTTACAAAATATGAATATGTTTGTATGCATTACGCATCCTTATCATTCATTTGTCATTCTCACCACATTTAGACATTCAGGCAGGACAATATTGACATATTTGACGTGAAACAAAAGGATAAACAGTGAGAGTTATTGATCTAGCTATATTTTATTACATATGCAGTCTTATCAGTTAGTTTTACTGCAACAACAGGAAAGTTACACTATAACTTTGTCCAAATTCCATGAGGGACAATCCAACGCTCTCCACTGACCATAGATTATATAATTTCCATATAATTTCCACTTGTGGACAATAAAGTGACTAAACTAAATAACATTTTATTTGTCAGGTAAAATGTATCATGTCAGTTACATAATTAAACAATGTTAATCCAATTCAGAATTAAACTTTGCTTATATACCCAGAGGAAGGGGGTCGTAAATGAGCAAGGGGTTGGTGGTGTTTGCTCTCTTTGGAGATCTCTTCTTCAGATTAATTTTGTTTCATTGCATGTTTATATAAGAATTCCTGGGCTTTAATTTCATGAGGAAATTTAGTATTTAAGGCACAGTCATCAGTGAACAGGAAGCCACATAGTCTGGCTACATGGACCTTGATCTTGGCCTGAAGGTGATGCGGGTTGAACAGCTTGCCATGTTTGGTACTTGATGTTGAAGCCAGGATCAATGTCCTAAAAGGCATCTGTCTACATTGCAGGAAACATCATGCTGAACAGTGTGGCGGCAAGCACGCAGCCTTGCTTCAATTAGTTTGTAACTGGGAATGGAGCAAATAGATCTCCATCATCAAGTACACAAGCTTTCATGCCATTGTGGAATTGGCATACAAGACTTACCCATGATCTTCCAAAGCCCCTCACACTTCAAAAAAAAAAAAAATAAATAAAAAAATAAAATAAAATAAATAAAAATATTTATTTATTAATTATTTTTTATGTATTTATTATTATTATTATTATTATTATTATTATTATTATTATTATTTTACTTAGATTGTTTTGTCCTAAGTCCAGCCCAAATATCTAACAATTCTTAAATCAAGAAGGACTTTCTAGAGTCAGGTCAAGTCACCTTTATTTATATAGTGCTTTTTACAATACAGATTGTGTCAAAGCAGCTTTACAGTATCAGATAGGAAGGTAGTGTATCAATAATGCAAAAAGAAGAGTTAATCATTGAATTCAATGATGTTATCATCCAGCTCAGTTCAATAAGTACACAAAATCGCTGGAAATTAAGTGTCCCCAAGTACAAGTAAAAAATTTGAAAAAAAGTAAAAGAAAAATCTTGTTTTCAGAAAAAAAAAGTCAAAATTAAGTGAGTTTTTGCTTAGAACAAGCAAAATAAACTGCCAATGGGGTAAGCTGTAACATAAAATTATTTTGTCATGGCAGAACTAGGTATTTTAAATAGCTAAAGCACATAATCATCACTGATTCACATTTAACCAGTCATTTTTAATCTTAAAACATGATTAATGCATGAAACTCAATATAAACAAGAAAGAAGTAGCTATAATAACATACAGAGATCCTTAAAACACAAAAGGAATTTTATTAAACCTCATATACTATTTTGTTACATGAAATATTTAATGATAAAATAAAAATAAAAAACAGTATGCATTTACTATCTAAATGGGGACATTACTTCTGTTGTTTTTTTATATACAGATAGTAATCAATTTAATGTTTGCATTTGTACAATATAATATGTATTTGTTATCCCTTTTTTTTCATACCAGTTTTACAAATGAGGATGTCCAAAACTCAAAGGTTTTTGGAAATTTTGTCAGGTTTAGCTCATTTTTTGGGTACAAATTTGCCAAAGTATGGTCACACACACGCAAAATATGTTGAAAAAGTTTGTAAATGCAAATCATAAACAGTTTACTGGAGAATATTTTGATTCATTAACATTAACAAAGATTATTATATACTGTAATAAATGTATTTCCATTGTTTGTTAATGTTAGCTACATTAACTAATGTAACCTTATTGTGAAGTGTCACAATTTATTATTACTTTACAAAGTGATGCATGGAGATGAAGTTAAAAGAAGTGAACACACTCGCTTTTTACTCTTAATTTCTGCGGCAGATGAAGTTGAGTTTGTCAGTTTCAGGACGGCTGATCCAGCGCTGAGCTCCTCCAGACTGAACTGCTCCAGATCTCACTGCAGTTTCACAGTCCTCCTCTGATGTGCCGTTCCCTGGAGCCCAGTTCTGATAGCACACAGTCTCTCCACTCACCCAGAACCAGATGCCCACAGTGCAGGAGTGACGCAAACCCAACCACACCGCCTCAGTAGACGGCCATTTAACCACGTTCATCACACGACGCTGAATCTCTTCTGAATGAACCGAGACCAGATCCACATGATTCTGTCTGCAGTATCTCAGAGCTTCAGACCACATCAGATTCTCTTTGATCAGAATCAGTTCAGGATCTGGACACAAAATAAACCACGAGCAGAAATTGATCAAAAACAAAATACAGAGCAAACACTGTGTATAAATTTGCGATTTCAGACATGTAGCTTGAACTTTGTGATCTGGAGGTGATGGATGGATTGTGTGTGTGTGAACTACTTGCCTTCATAACACACAAAAGAATATTGAAAGTTGCAAGACATGTCATGCCATTGTCCCTGAGGATTCAGTTCAGCAGCTGCACAGTTTTCACCATATTGATAATTATTAGGTTCACGAGACTTCCAGTATCTGAATGAGGAGTTACTCTGATCTGACCACTGCCATGAGTCTCTGACTCTGAACAGACCGATCCAGACTTGTGATAACTCTTCAGGTAACTTTCTGTCACTAATAATCTTCTCAACCTGTTGATTTTCATTCTGGTTTTTCACACTGACCAGATCACTGTGATTCTTTCTGCAGTAATTCTGAGCCTCTGTCCAATTCACCGTCTGATTGACAAAAACGGGTCCTGTGTTTGCTGTAAGAAAAACAAGTGGAAACAGATTCATGAATCAGTTTGTTCATTATTCTTACACTACTTAATGGTTTTGATGTGAACATGAGCAGCGGTGGAAACATCAGAAACACGTCATTCAAACACTTGTGCTTGTATTACTGGTGATATATTGAATGTTCACAATATTTTCAGGATTATTTTAAAGATCTAACATTGGTGAGCATTGTTGATGATTTTAAACCATGCGCTGTTTAGAAACGTCAGACAGACGAAGATTATACTGTACCTAAATATGCTAGTTAACTAATCCATCTATACATTTACTTGGACTGTAGATTACTAATTTATAATATGTATACTTGTTACTATATGAATTGTTTTAATGGACTATCATGAACTAGACTAGGTCATGTGCAAGTAAAATAAAGCCATTACAGGTTTGCATTGAGAAACTGAAGGCTGAAATAACAAACTGTATCACCAATAAACATGGTTATGATCATATGATTAGTGTTATGATTGTTAACAACTCTCTCTTTCTTCCTATGAAACAATTCCAGGGATCCCATTATGAAAAATTACCCCGTAGTGGCAGCAAAAGATAAGGTCTTTTTGTGTGTGTGTGTGTGTGTGTGTGTGTGTGTGTGTGTGTGTGCGTGTGTGCGTCTATACAGAAATTGTATCAGCATCGAAAGGGACACATATACAATTATTTCTGTATTCACAATCAAATCAAAATGTGGTATCTGTACATCCATAAATGAATGGCATTTGAATTTCAGTAAATCAATTTTGTTGTATGTACTGTAGCTGCACTCACTGTTGTTGCAGATGAAATGCCGGTTATCACTACATGGCAAGTCCTCCCATTTTCCATTTTTCATCATAGCACAAATGTCCCTGCCTTCTGGTTGTCCAGTAAGCCAGTTCAGATAGAGTGCAGGTTCACCTGTAGACCACTGCCATTCATCCTGACCTGTCTTCTGCAGCCCAATCCAGACAAACTCAACACTACTATCATTCACACTCTTGTTCAGCTCGTTCATGTCCTTCATGTTGTCAGCGGTGGCAAGATCTGTGTATTTCTCTCTGCAGTATCTCTGAGCTTCAGTCCAGGTCTTGTTCTCATTTATAAAGTGATACTGACGCTGAACACATTCAGATACGGAGCAGAGAGCTGTGAAAGAGAATGCCTGCTATAATGCTTTTCATAACAGCATCAAACCTATTGAAACTAAAAACCATAAATAAAACCACAAACACACTCACCAATGAGAAGAAGAATGAGATATAGAGTTTTGTCCATTTCTAAACAACATAGATAAATAAACACGCATTTTACTTATTCACTGATTAGTTTTGGTGTAACACATGATTTCAGTGATAATAATAATAATTAAAAAAAAAAAATCCATCAGGAACATTAATGCATCATATGCATTTCAACATCTCAAAAGTCTAATTCTAGTTAAAGAATGAAGTTATTATGAGTTTTACTTACTTTAGGTTTGCGTGTTTCTGTCCTGTGTCTGATGTTTCTGTCTGCAGCTTCAAACTGCATGAATATTATATCTGCTCTCATCCTTCATTCAGCGTTTCATCTTTAGTTTATTACTCTGAAACAAAAGCCCTTTTCATTTGTCTTCCTCATTCACATGTGTTCCATAATAAAGTAGTACTGCATTTCCATAGTGGCTTCACAGGAACAAATTCACCTCAACATTTGCATTTATTTATTTATTTATTTATTTTCTGATTTGATAATGTCAATAATCCGCAGTATATTTCTGCATTTCCAAACTTTGTGAAAACATCCTGTTTCCATTAGCACAGTATATGTTGTGTCATGAGCGCTACGTACACAATGTAATAGCACATGAACATAAAGGACAGCAGCAACAGCACACTCTTTAATTATGGGAATCAGGTGGCAACAGCATCCGCATTATTTCAATATGTACACAGATGACTTTGCTCTCTCTTTATGTGACGCCAGTTTATATAACTGTAAATTTCATTCACTGGAGTTACAAATTATGCTTGAATTTGATTTAAATGCTACTCTAACCCCTTTCTCTCGTTTACTTTATTCTCTTTATGCATTACCATATTTTCTTTCTCTCTCTCTCTCTCTCTCTCTCTCTCTCTCTCTCTGTCTCTCTGTGCATAGAGCTGTATGTAAATGTATTTGCATGACTTACAGGAAACTAAACTACATGTAGAAAATAAATTAATTTGAATAAATAAATAAATAATGAAATATGACACTCATGACATGGCAACAGTTGAGTTTAAAGCATCTCTGATGCAGTTGCATTTACATCAGCCAATCAGGTTTTTTTTATTATTTATTTATTTAGAACAGCTCTATTTGCCTAGTGAATATTAAGTGTAATATATATATATTTTTTGTGTGTGTGTGTGTGTGTAAGTGACATGACAATCCCAGGAACTCTTTCAGCTCTTCTGGCTGACAGGCAGCTGTAAAGCACATGCGGCAAGATCTGCATAAGGTCGGGGCATTGTTCCTAGTTTGTTCCAGCACTTTGCTTGTGGATCGTAACGGTGCACCCAGGGTGTATCACGGGCTGAATCGGCTGAAGACCCTCCTAAAACGTACAGCTGTCCATCAAGAGCGGCTGCCGCGGGTGAGAGATGCGGTCGGGGCAGGAAGGGGAAAGACGTCCAGGAGTCGTGAACGGGATCATACGACTCGCACTGCAGCTGATCTCCAAACCCCGCCCACATTGGCTGCAAACCCCCAGCCACGACCAATCGGTGTCCTGAAACCAGCATCACATGACCTGCCCGTCCCGCTCCTACTGTCATGGGTGCGCGTTTTGAGCAGCCGTGCACCGAGTCGTAGACCCATAGACAGGGATAGCAGCGCAGCTGAGAGTCACAACCGCCCGACACAAACATCTCTCCGTTTAACACGGCTGCAGCGTGACCGCAGAGAGGAACATCCAGAGGATGAGACGACCTGTGTGACAGCAGGAGGAGGAACACAAACATTTCAGGTTTGATGTTTAATGCCTGTAGCTTGAACAGCTCAGTTTGTTGTTAGAATGAGACAAAATACTTAGTTAAAATACTAAGTTACATTTGTAGGATAGTCTTCCTCGCTTGTTAGCCAGTAAATAACATCAAAGAAGACGGATTTTACTTTGCACAGAAGCTGAGCGTGAATTCCAGAAACATTTAAGTTTTAACAGTGAAAGAGTGTGAGGTAAGAGGTCAGTAGGCTAATTATTTAATGACATTCTTGTTGAATCACACCGTTTTGAACAGAAAATATTGGCCTATTATTTAAGCAATTCATAATGTGAGAGATTAAACATGAATGAAGCCATTTTTGACATACTCCATATTATGCTAAAAGAGTGTGAATATTAAAACCAGCTACTGTTAACCACATTCCTCAAAATATATTTTTTTGTGTTCAGCAGAAAAAAAAAAAAAAAAAGTGAGGACTGGGACAACACGTGAGTGAGTACATTTTTGGGTGTCCCTTTAATGACAATTGGCAATTCGGCAGCATGTTTCGTTCTGTTGCTTTAAGAGCTGCGCACATCTAGTATCTAACTTTACAGGTGCGCATCCGTTTTTCTCTCAACTGTTTACTTTCACTTTAGACATAACCAACTGAATTGCCAATTGTCATTAAAGGGACACACAAAAATGTACTCACTCGCGTGTTGTCCCAGTCCTCACTTTTTTTTTTTTTTTCTGCTGAACACAAAAGAAGATATTTTGAGGAATGTGGTTAACAGTAGCCGGTCCTCACTGATTTTTTGTTAAATAAATAAAATAACAAAATATGGGGACCAGCAACTGTTTGGTTACCCATATTCTACAAAATAGTAGGCTAATAAAGCAAAACACACAGAAAAATCACTCATGACTGAGTCAATGTATAATTTATGTATATATAGAGTTTTATTTTTATATTTTTGTTAATTCAGTTTTAATTCACCTGAAGTTTAAAGCACTGGTTTGGTTTATATATAATTGTATATTATGTGTATTTGTAACATGTAGCCTATCTTTGTTCTTTTTTTTTTTTTTTTTTTTTTTAAAAACAAAAATAAAATAATGACAAATATTTTTATCTTTGCCCACTTTGGCCTAAACATCTGCCATTCTTTTTATTTTAGAGTTTGTTACCTTGTAAGGCTTTGGTTTTAAAACAGGGAAATTAGCTTGGCTGTACTGCTCAGACAACTTGCAAAATAGTAAAACCAACGTGACAAAGAATTGTGATAAAATCGTGATATTTAAAAAAAATAAATAAATAAATAAATAAAATATGAGTGATATGATATATTTGCCATATCTACTTCCACACGTGGTTTAGATATCATAAATTAGT
The DNA here is from genome assembly GCA_033026305.1 of Cirrhinus molitorella. Classification (NCBI taxonomy): domain Eukaryota; kingdom Metazoa; phylum Chordata; class Actinopteri; order Cypriniformes; family Cyprinidae; genus Cirrhinus; species Cirrhinus molitorella. Next base: position 3,453,131 of record CM065118.1, on the reverse strand, counting down.
AGAACAACATATTTGGCAGTGGCGAGCGGTGACTTTTTTTACAAGGTATGCTGAGTTGCTTGTGAAATTATGAAAATATACAGTTAAGATGTTTTTTTTTTCATTTGATTTAGTCGAGTCAGCTGTGCATCAAACACCATGTGATTTTCGGCAATCGAGTTCTGGCAGCAACAGCGTATTTTTCCGCTTGGGCGAGCGTTTCGCGGACAGCTTACCTCGCTAATGACATCTCGCGCATATCAGCGAAAGCAGTGAACGCGCGTGAATCCTGAGGAGTCATTGCAATAGAGCGGAGGCTAGTAAGCTGCGGAGAATCCGCTTGCCCGGAAGCTTCCGCATGTTACATTTATATAGAATTACCGTTGTTTGGCAAATAAACAATTTGACGTACTTATTTTTAACTCTTTATTAAACTTTAAGTTACATCACAAACGACAAGGATCAACTGAAAACCATGTTTATATTAATTAACCCGTGAACGCAATCTCAGGCGGCCTGGGTATGGGGAGCATTAGCAGCTTATATGGACGGAACGCCACTAATATTTGGTCGTATATTAACTGTGCAACCCATGCTGCTGTTTTGCATGGCCGCAATGGCTGTGCATCCGGATAACTGACCAGAATGTGACATATAGGTGCAAACCCTTTATTATCATGGTAAAAAAGTTACCTGAACACCAGCCGATTCAAACACATTGAGGCTTCAAACATGATGAAGAATCATGAGGTTAGTTAAGAGGAAATATCCTACAGTATCATGCAGATACAGACACATGTGTTGATATTTTATTTATACCAGAGTTTTTTCAGCCTGTTCCTGGAGCCCCTACTAACACTGCACATTTTATATGTCTTCTTATTAAAATACACCTGATTCAGGTCATCAGCTCATTGGCAGAGACTCCAAGATCTGAAATTACTGCGATAGAGAATGGAGACATTCAAAATGTGCAGTGTTGGGAGGATCCAGAAACATTGGGGAAAATCACTGATTTACTCAATCAAATTCATGCATCTGTAAGTGCCAAAATACTTTTTGGATCCTTCATATGGAAATCATACAAGCTTCTTTATATTCAATGAAACACATCTAATTTATCTGTAATGCTAAATTCTGTGAGCATTAATAAAGACTCTGTAGTGAATAGCAATAGACAGGTTAGACCTCCAGGTGTTGTCCTCAGGTGTGTAACACTCCACTGAGTCCAGACAGTTCATGTCATCACAGTTTCCGCCCAAGACAAACACCTTCCCTCTGTGACACACAGCGGCAAAGTAATCCCTGGGTCTGGACATGTCAGGAAGACGTTCCCATCTGCCCTGAGCAGGATCGAATCTGCACAAAGACATACTGGACTAAATGATTTCTGCTTCTCTCGATACTCCTGAGAAACCATTAAGTTGGAGCATATAGATGATTGCAACTGCTTTCAATTTTGAGAAAAGTTCTTGTACCAGCTTTTATAAATGATCAAATAAATGAACACAATCTTTACAATACATCAACTAGACGAGGTAAAATAACCCATGTGACTTGACTTTATCTTGATTTGTGCTTATCTGAATGTGCAATAACATTCTGACTAAAATGAATGCATGCAAACAGAAGATGATCCAAAAACTCTCACCTCAGCGCTGTCTTCAATATGTCCAGGGCACCGTAGTACTTCCGGCCTCCGAGGATATAAAGCGCATTGTTGAGGACGCACACGCAGTGGCGGAATCGCGGCGGTTCGGGGAGGTGCGCCAAAGGTCTCCACTCGATGGTTCGGATGAGTCCCTCTCCACGCACAAAGCGCCGGGCAAACCACAGGCACAGGTTTGGCTCCCGACGCTCGAAATTCTCGTTCACACAATCCCCACCAACAAGCACCAAAACCTAACACGGATTCAAGATACAGTTTCGGCTGTACACCATAAAAACATGTTTGCTATTTGAAATAAAATAAACGTTAGCTGAAATAAAATAAAACAAAAGTTAAGCATATTTTATTTAATCTAGTTGCCAAATCCGCGTTTCTCATATTCATTTAAACCTGATGCTTACTAAAATAAGTATATAATATAATTGACGATGCACACCTGAGGTGGGTGATGTGGCCACAACACGAAGCAAAGTTACACTGGGTGTGAATTTATTTTCTAAGAATTCAACGGACCGAAGACAATGTTTTGCAGCAGCGCCTCTGCTAATAGCGCAACTTTAAAGGAACACTCCACTTTTTTTTGAAAATAGGCTAATTTTCCAACTCCCCCTAGACCTAAACAGATGAGTTTTACCGTTTTCAAATTTATTCAGTCGATTTCCGGGACTGGCGGTAGCACTTTTAGCATAGCTTAGCATAAATCGTTGAATCTGATTAGACCTTCAGCATCTCGTTCAAAAATGACCAGAGTTTAGATATTTTTCCTAACTACTCTTCTGTAGTTATATTGCTTACTAAGACTGACAGAAAATTAAAAGTTGTGATTTTCTAGGCTGATATGGATTTTCATTTTGGCATTATAATCAAGAAACTACCGTACCATGGGTGCAGCAGGCGCAATGATATTACGCAGTGCCTAATAATAGTCCCCAGCTAGGTAACTTCCAACTTGAAGGTGCAACTTCATTTATGGCTTTTCTCTACCCTTACGTGCTTTGACTGTTTACTATTTTATTCATTTTATTTTTCTGCTGATGGCCCAGAGATCGGCTGAATGGATTTGAAAAAGGTAAAACTCATATGTTTAACCATAGGGGAGTTGAAAAATGAGCCTATTTTCAAAAAAAGTGGAGTGTTCCTTTGAGTATTTTTTTTTTCTTTAGGACCAGTGCCATTTGTTACCTCACTTGTAAGAAATGTAATGTAGTTTTTAAGTTGTTAATCATCAGAGCAGCACTAACAATATTAGTGTGTCTGAAAGAGAGAGAGAGTGGGAGAAATAGAGTATGTGCTTTCCATGCATAATAAAACGGAATTTTGTGGCAAAACCATTGTAATAATCTGATGTTTTTATCCTGTTTTATTTGTCCGGCCAGTGTCATCGTGAGTTTGAGTTATTTTGCAGTTTTAGGCTGTAAGGACCTTTGAAACTGAAATTGTGTGGTGAAGTGATGTAGACATGTTAATGCACTATATTATAATTATATTCTAAATTTTAAGAAGGAAACAAAGAAAAATATTATAGAATTGTAACTAAATTATTTGTTTTGCCTTTTAAATTGATTTTATGTAACAATTGTTTTTTTTTCAGTTGTTTCTCTAATTGACAAAGCAGCTGACTGTGATGTACCTGGTTTGGAGTGCGTGGTTTGCAGTCCGAATTTCTCCGATCACCATGTAGGAGATTACTCACAGTTTCCAGCACTGTTTTCCCTCCTGAACTCCTGAGCAGCAGCTTACAGTCCTGCACCTGTTAGATGAGATTTGATGGATATTATGGAGCTTTATATGAGAAAGAGCAAAGTGAGTGATTTTCAATTCAAAAGTGCTGTAATGCACCTCCTGCAGCTCCTCTGGTCTCATGAGAGCAAATCGAATGCTCTGCATCAGTCGTGAGAGATGAGAGAGTCTCCGCTCTTTATCATCCTCCACCCAGTTCACCACAGCCCTGAACACAGCCAGCTGATGAGAGAAAGAGAGTCAAAATGAGCTGCTGCCCCCTGCTGTTCTGTTTTTTGTTTTGTTTTGTTTTCTAACAGTCATTCTCTGCATTAGGAAGTAACAATGCATTTGACATTTACATTTATGTTAATTCAATTAGAAGATTTTTTTTTTTTTTTCCTGAAATGAGCATTATAGTGCAACATTAACATGAAAAGTACAGCAATACATAGTTCCAGAATTGTAGGTGAGTCAAAAAGAGAAAAGTGGCTTTATAGAGGGTGCAACCTATTAATAAACTATTATAACACCTTTTTTTGAGCTAACCTCACTGTCTGCATTGAGCGCATCTCTCTCCAGCAGACGCTGCAGCTGGATGCAGGGCAGATCCCTGAACTTCTCTCCCTCCGCGACCCTCTGGAAGTGGGCTAAAACATAGTCCTCTGCCCGTCTGCCCAGATCTTCCAGACTGTAGGCTTCAGCCAAGGCCAGAATATCCAAACAAGAAGTTTCATCAATATTGTCCTGCAGGAAGTTTAAGCATAGCGAGAGCGCCCCCTGCAGCTGAAACTGTGAAGCTGCTTCTGTCAGATCCCACACGTTCCTGAAGCTCAGGTTCAGCCGACCGGAGTAAATGAAGTCCAGCAGATCGCGCAGCACCCAGGACGTCACGCCTCGCAGAAACACCACGCTCTCGCCGGATTCACGTAACCCTCCGCAGAGCAGAGCTCGAAAGTAGTCTGCACCTGCTGCCAATATGACGCGATGGGCTAGAAGAGAGTATTCAAAGAAAAACAGAGCTACAACACAGGTGTGGAATACAGTAAATTATGTTATGCACATTCATAAATGCTGAAATAAAATAAAGTTCACCCCAAAATCTCCAAGTTGTTCTAAAACATTATTTAAGTCTTATTTATATAATTATTTAAATAATATTGTATTAATTAATATTATGAATTACTTTTATTTTAATATTTTTTCGTCTTACAACTTTAGCTTAAGTTTATTTTGAATTACCACAAAAATCTAAATATTGAGAAAATTGCCTTTAAAGTTGTCCAAATAAAGTTCTTAGCAATGCATTTTACTAATCAAAAATTAGGTTTGATATATTTATGGTAAGAAATTTACAAAATATCTTCATGGAACATGATCTTTACTTAATATCCTAATGATTTTTGTCATAAAAGAAAAATCAACAATTTTGACCCATACAATGTATTTTTGGCTATTGCTACAAATATACCCCAGCGACTTAAGACTGTTTTTTTCTGCTCCAGGGTCACACATAACTGCTTTCTATGTGAGTATATTGTAGCATGTAATTAGTTCCTGTGATCAAAGCTGAATTTTCATCATCATTACTTGTATTTTTTTTCTAGGATTCTTTGATGAATAGAAAGGTCCAAAGATTAGCATTTATCTGAAATAGAAAGATTTTGTAACATTATACACTACTATATATAATGATTTCTGAAGGATCATGTGACACTGAATACTGGAGTAATGATGCTGAAAATGTAGCTTGGAAATCAAAGGAAAAAAAAAAAAAAACACATTTTAAAATATATTCAAATAGAAAACAGTTATTTTGTGGTAAACTATATTTTAATAGTAAAAATATTGTTTTGCTGTACTTTGGATCAAATAAATGCAGGCCTGGTGAGCAGACCAGACTTCATTTAAAAAAAATAAATAAATAAATTAAAAAAGTACTGTTCGAAAACTTTTAACTTGTGTGTATATATAGCTTTTAGTTTGTTTTCATCTAATTTTTGTTGTATTTAAATTAACAAAAATGTTTTTTTTTTGGCAGCTTGTAACTGAGGGTGAGTAAATTGTGACAATTTTGTCTTTAAGTGCTGTTTACTTTTTTTAGCCTATTAAAAAAAAAAAAGTCAAAAATGTTAGTTTTACAATGTATGTGTGTTGTTTGTCATAATGCCCTGATACAGACATTCATATAGACCACAAGCGCTCATGGTTACCAGGAAAACGGTCTCCACTGTTTGTCTGTATGACGACATCACACCCAGCGTTTCTCTCCCACATTGTTCGTATGACATGCAGGCTTTTTTCCCTCTCTTTGCTTCCACTGACCACAGCGTCTTTGCCACACAGTTGCTCGAGTCTGTCAACCCTTAAACATCTACAGGCTTCCAGCACCTCATCCGTTTCTCCTCTGTCCACTTCTCCTCGGTAGCTGAAGTCCAGTACAGCCTTCAGTCCTGCAGGAGTCATCCTTCCTCTATCCACCTCAACTTCCTTAAGCCCTGTCTCTCCAGATAACAGCCACCCCTCTGCTCTTTGACTGACAGCAGCAAGCACCAGTCGGTGAGCCTTGTAGGAGTTGCCTAGGAGTTTTAAACTGCAGTCCAGCAGAAGCCCCTCCTCCTGGAGTCCTCGCAGTGAGGCGAAGAGAGCATCGCAGTGTGTGGAAAGCACAAACGGGCGGAGCTCTGGGTCAAAGAGAGGTTCTGTAGGAAGAGGTTTTCTGAAAGTGGGCGGGGAAAATGATGAAGTGGGAGGAGTTGGAGGAATGGATGACTTTTTTTCTCTAGCATTTCTCTTTAGACTTGAGGATGCGATACGACTTCCAGCTTCTTTCTCTCCTCTTTCTTCACCTGCATTTTTGCTTTTCACACAAGAAGACTGAAGATGAATCGACATATCTGCCGCCTTCTTCTCTAATTTCCCTCTGGTTTTGTAATGAGACATTGGAAACCTATTAAAAGTGTGAAATCATTCAGTTAATGAACAATTATCTGAACCAGCAAAACGTTTTTTAAGCAAAGTCATCATACTGTTCCTAATTCCTACATGAACCTAGGCTTATTATATTTTATAAGGGGTTCAAGCACTTTCGCAATTGTTAGAATGGCGAAGGATCAGTAATATCTGTGTAAAACTGATTACACAGACCAAACCGCAAGTCGTAAAGACTTGAAGCTTGGAGGGATAGTAGTACTCACTCTGCCGACAAGGCCACGAAGGCTCACCCCAATCGGCCTGACGGGGGCGCTACTGTGATCAAAAGCAAGAAATGGCTCATAACTCTAAAACTGTCTATTGCAGGCTCTAGTGTCTGATGTCATTGGAATCCTTGGCTCATGGTGGATAAAATGCATGCATGGCGAAATTTTTGTGTATTTTGGATTTTTGGAAAAAAGTTACTTTTGCGAACTAGTCCTAGGTTTTTCGTACGATCCGAACCAAACTAGTGTAGAAAGATTCTCTGGTGAGTGAATATCAATAATTATCAAAAAAAAAAAAAGAAAAAATAATTTAACTTTCGACTCAAAAGGCATGCCAAAACGTTCAAAAGGCCTATAATAACTCCTAAACAGAATGAGATATCTTAGCCAAACTCAAAACACTTATCTAAGAGCTCAATCTGAGGTCACAGGACAAAAATTCCAAAGTTTAGCCACTTGGTGGTGCTATAAAAGGGGAAAAAATATATAAAAATGACAATACCTACACAACCACTTGTCCTATGAACATGAAAATCGCTAAGCATAGTCTTGGTCTAAAGTGCCACAAGCATGCATTTGCATAGGCTATCTCAAAAAAAAAACATGCCCGCCATTGGCCGATGAAGTTTCAGCAACTATTAGACAAGATTAATGGAGGCCGATCGCAACGAAACTTTGAAAGAAATCGGCCTCTGAGGGGGCGATATCACATTTTCAAGAGTGTAAATGATTGTACATTGCATGGTTTTTCGCACATACACGTGATATTCGTATCATATAGCTTCATTCCGGACAACCTTAAAATTGTTTGTTAAATGATTGCCAAGATGTAAAAAAAAAGAAAAAAAAAAAAAGAATAATACTTTTGTGAACTAGTCCTAGGTTTTTCACTCAATATAGAAAAAAAAAAACAACAACAACCCTGCATTACAATTCTCTGGACTCTAAATAGTTATCAACAAATGTGGAAATGTACCCTTTGGGAAGCTATAACACCGTTGTTTTGAAAAGGGGCCTGTCTAAATTTACCCCAAAACCTATAAAGCCTAAAGGAAAAATCACATGCAACGTGATTCTAAACAAGCATGAAAGTAAAAAAGCATAATATAAGGTCAATTTAATTTGCCAAAAAGGCTTGCTAAATAATGTTTTTGTTTTTGGTTTTTTGTTTTTTTCTCCATATGTGCTCTTAAACCCGGTAATCGCTGCTTGCAGCTATACTCTTATTTGTATTCATTAATATGTTTTTGTTTTGCAAATAATCATAAAAATGCTGTTTTTACTGTTTTTACTTTTTAAATTAAGTATATTTCTAAAATGCTTAGTTTATGGCATAGCTTATTCAGTCCTCTGTATTTTTTATACGACATTTTACAAAGCTTCCTTTTAAACTAAACACTTTATTATATCAAATTTTAAAGTTCCAAACTACTTCCCTGTGATTTAACAATTGTTGTTTTACTAATTGTACGCCTATCGCATTTATTGCTGTATTGTTTCACATATTTCTTTCTTTTCTTTTTCTTTTTTTCTTAAGGATGTGGGTTTTTCCAATATATATATATATATATATATATATATATAATATTAGAATGAAAGTTTAGTTACAGAATTTAGAAATCTTTCAGTTGAAGATTAATTAGTTCCGTCAAATGAATTGTTCAGGGGGTCTTGTATATACAGTAGCGTACATATTTTAAGCACGTGGATCAACATGCTTTATCTTTTACAGAGTTAATAAGTAATTTCTATTGGCAGTAATTTTTAAAAAGTTTTATTCATTGGCATTGTTATATGAGCAGTGAGTCTTTATCGTGGTCATTATATCAGAGGTGACCCCGCGGAAACACAATCACTGGCGACACGGGCATGTTGACACTGACTGACACACGAAAACCTTTAACCATGAATAATGACTGCAATACTCCCTTGATTACAATTTAACCAACTCAAACTCACCGTTATTTTTGTCGTAAATATCAGCTGTACTGGAAGTTTTCCACGCTTGTCCTTGAAACAGCTGCAGTCTTTGAATGTGTTTACTTTCTGTGTATCAGTCGAAAAGTAAACAAAATGTTATTGTAAAAAATATATATATGGTTTTTAAATCTGTTTCATACGACCTGAGCTCAAGTCACGTTAGACGGCCGCCTGGACGGTTTTATTTGTGGCAAGATGTGTTTGTTAGATGGACTAATAATAGATTTTGGCTGAAGACTGCGCAGTGTTATCATGACAGAGGCGATGCACATGACCTGAGCAAAACAAAGGATAAAGAAAAGAACAGTAATGTAAGATAACATCTCGTGAAAACAACCAGCGTCATATGTCATCTTAAACTCAGGAAGAAAAAAAAAGGAAAGAATAAAAAATAAAAAAATAATAAAAACCTAAACAGTAAAATAATTTTAGGGATCATTGCATTCGCATTGCATTTCATTTCATTCTCTCACTTATGTTTTATAATTAATATTTAGTGTATGTAAGTATGTGTGTGTGTGTGTGTGTGTGTGTGTGTGTGTGTGTGTATATATATATATATATATACACACACACACACACACACACACACACACACACACACTTTTGCCTGGTAGTGTAGTATATAGGCAACTTTATTTCTTTATTTCTTTCTTTATTTATTTATTTATTTATTATTATCATTTTTTTTAAATCTTATTTCTAGCTTTTAATTGGCTAAGAAAACAGATAATCAACATCTCATTCTATTCTATTCTATTCTATAGCACAACTGTACATACCACTTATTTCTTAATTTATTTTTCTATATATTTTTGTCTATTTATATTTACATATGTGCATTTTTTTTATTCTCATCTTAATTTTATTGTCTCTGTGTTGTTGTTGTTGTTTTTGCTCTGTATACTGGAATCTAATGTCACAAAAACTAATTCACAGGCAACACATGTAAATAAGAAAAAAAAAAAGTTTTATAATCAACATTTAGTATGTATAAATGTAAGTTTTATAATATTTAAAATTGTTTATAAATTATAAAGGCTTTCAGTGGACGATGTGAATAAATATATAGATTTAAATTAAAAGAGACAGGATAGTCTTTGCATGACCTGTTGTTTTATTCGTACCCAGAATGACTCGATATGAACATCAAGGAGCAAACACTCCATGCAGTGAGTTTCATTCATAGTCGAAGAAGGAGGGGCGCTCTCGCACAGAAAGTCGTACAAGGAAAGCCCTAATATGTTCAAAAGCGTCCAGCTATCGCTGTATGAAAATTTGTTCACATTGTTTTCACATTAAAACAGAAACATTTGGAAACATGAAGACACTGAAAACGATTGTGACAATATATGGTTTATTTGTTTTCAAGTCATCTTCAAGTATTAAAAATATTCTTCCTTATTTTGGGATAAAAATGAAAAAAGTGTTTTTATTGACCCTTATTGCCAGAATCAGAATCAGAAAGAGCTTTATTGCCAAGTATGCTTGCACATACAAGAAATTTGTTTTTGTGACATTAGCTTCCGGTATACAGAGACAATTAAATTAAGATGAGAACATGTAAATATAAATAGACAAAAAATATATAGAAAACTAAGTTAAGAAATAAGTGGTATGTACAGTCGTGCTACAGATGATAGAATAGAATAGAATAGAATAGAATAGAATAGAATAGAATAGAATAGAAAAAAGATGTTGGTTATTTTCCAACAGTGTATCTGTTTTTTTTTTTTGTTTTTGTTTTTGTTTTTTTTTGTTTTTTAGCCAATTAAAAAGCTGGAAATAAGAGAAAAAATAAAGTTGTATATATACTACACTACCAGGCAAACGTTTTTGAATATATATATATATATATATATATACACAGTTGCAATCAAAATTATTCAACCCCCTTGACCTGCAAGACACTTTGCTGCGGAGAACAACATTTTATAAAAACAATTCAACAAAGGCATCAGTAAACTATTAGAAAAAGTCTATTAATATAAGTTAGGGCTGTCAAATGATTAATCACGATTAATCGCATCCAAAATAAAAGTTTATGTTTACATACTATATGTGTGTTTACTCTGTATATTTATTATGTACATATAAAAACACACACATACATGTATATATTTAAAAATAAATGTACATTTATACATATTTACACCTGTATACAATTTAGATTATAAATAAATATAAATATTTTAGATATAAATATAAAATATTTTTCCTTAATATATACATGCATGTGTGTGTATTCATATATACATAATAAATATACATAGTACACAGACATATAGTGTGTAAAAATAAACTTTTATTTTGGATGCGATTAATCGTGATTAATCATTTGACAACCCTAATATAAATTTGAATGATTTTGAGAATGTAACATTGATGAATCATAATAACATTTAAATAGGCTCTAAACACTCATGTTTAAAATTATTCAACTCCTAAAAGTACAATTTTGTACAGAATCTTTTATTCTTTAAAACCACCAATAAATGCTGCTTGGAAGTGCTTAGAAGCTTCTGTCACCTCTCTACTGCAATCTTGGCCCATTCCTTGCATGAAAAAGCTTTCAGATCACTGATAATCTTTGGTTTTCACTTTGCCATTGTTTTCTTCAAATTCAACCAAATATGTTCAACGAGAATCAAATCTGGAGACTGAACAGGCTGATCCCTGAATCAAGCATAAGTAGTTTTGGATGTACACTTTGGGATGTTTGTCCTGCAGGAAAGTCAATTGATCATTAGTTTCAGGCTTTGCACCAAAGGCATCACAATTCTTTGCCAAAATGGCCTGATACTTCAAAGAATCAATGATGTCCTTCATACAGTCATGATTTCCACTTCCTGCTACAGTAAAACAACCCTATAACAGGACTGATCCACCTCCATTTTTGTCGATGGAGATGGTGTTCTTCTGCTTATAAGCTTTGTTTTGTTTTGTTTTTTTGCACTAGATCCATAGGTCCAAAAATTTCAAGTTTAGTCACATCTCTCTTAAAAACATTCTTAAAGAACAGGTCACAGATCTTCTCAGTTGTTCTTATCAAACAATTTATAATATTGTGCTTTTTTGTTCAACGCCCTCAAAGCTTTTCTGGTACAGCATGTTTTAAACTAAGGAACAAGGCTGCCAGCTGTGTCTCTAGGAATTTTTAATGTCTTAAAAGTTTTCATATCGTCGCTGTCGGGCGGAATCCTCGTATCTCCAAAACCGTCATTTTTCAGGAAATGAAAAAAACTGCTTATTTTTTGAGTTATTAAATATTTTATCGTTAAAGTTGGTATTATACCATATATTGCTATCATACACTGTTGTGTACCAACATTAAGACAACATTTCCCCAAAATCATGTTTTATCGGAGATACGAGGTTTTATGACTTGGGAGCAGGGAGATACGAGATTACGCCGTCATTGATAAGAATGGTACAGACACAGACTTCGCTGCTGCCAGCAGTGTTCATCAAAGTCTGCGGTCGCGTTGAGCCTTTTGACAAGAGAAAAGGCTTCAATAGTTAATCAAAGCTAACGACTGTGGTTACATACATCTTCCTAAACTCTATTTTAAAGGTTTAAGAGCTATGATGCAATACAAAAAAACTGAGTCCGTCTTTTTTCCCCTTAATTTTCCAGAACAGCTTATACTACTGTTTCAACTATTAACATAGTTACGTTTTGTATGTAATGCCAAAGTGGTTATATTTCGTATCGTTTTCTTATTAAGTTAATTTAGAAAAACTTTTGGAGCATTTTTTTGTTCGTTAAATATCAGTTTGTTTGTTTGTTTGTTTTTTATGAACAGCGGCCAGCGGAAGACTTTTGCCTTTTAAATCATTACGACTTGCATAAAATAAAATCTATAGATCTAAAACAGTTAAAGTAGCTATAGAACGATTTTAGTTTAAACATTAAACCTAGATAAATGTGCGCTATTATGTGAATATTGTTTTTGAAGAGGAGAATCTGAAATCGTTTTGCAGGACATGAGGAGTCAGCGCGATCACATTTTTCAGCGAATAGGCTACATGCCTCACAAACATGACAAATAAATAAATAAATAAATAGAAAGCTTTAAATTATTACTTAACGAAATAAAACAAATCAGAAAAAAACGCTTTCATTATGTAATCCGGAAAGATGCTTTCCTTCAAAAGTTGCGTCCAAAGAAGAGATTGCGAGTCAGGGTCTTTGCGACATTATCTCAGAATACACTAGTTTATTAATGGATCATTCAAATATCTCCTTACTGTTTCCCCCGACACATTCAATGCTAATTATTTTTGCCGGTGCTTTGTGACAAGAAGATGGAAGGGGACATATGCCCCGACGCTCCAGCGGAGTGAAGAAAAGGTGGAGATACGAGCTCTTCTCAGACAGTTGAAGTGTTCAAATGAGTTAAGAGATTTGCTCTCAAGCTATTTTCAACACTTTAGATTGGTTAATAATTTGTAAAAATTACAGATCCACGTGGGCACTGACCAATAGCATCGATTTGTGAAAAAATATGAAATTTACAAAATTTGGACATACGAGGTTTCCGCCCGACAGCGACGATATGGTCTTAGACTTTCTAAGTAATACAATTATTGATCCTCTGTAGCTTTTGTGAGAGCACTGTAGACTTTGTCATATTTGCTACTCAACTTCAGCACATGTGTGGACTAAATGTATGTATGTATGTGTTACAGCTCAAGCTATTTCTGTTTTCTAATAGAGTTTCTAAAGACTTAATTGTGTTTTTAGACAATTTTGTTCCCCACCATACAAATAAGTGACTTAAAAAACAGCAATACTAAATAGGGGTTGAATAATTATGGCATAGCTGTGTTATTAAAAATTCTGTAACTCAACTAACATTACATTATATCTTGACATTATCACTTTTAATATGCCAATAATCTGTGTTAGATGCAATATTTATAAAGTCCTGGATGTGTGTGTGTATATATATATATATATATATATATATATATATATATATATATATATATATATCTATCTTCTGCTCACTAAGCCAACATTTATGTGATCCAAAATACAGCAAAAGCAGTAAGACTGTGAAATGTATTTGCTATTTAAAATAAGTGCTTTCTATTTGAATATCCTATTTCTAAAATGTAATTTATTCATATGATTTCAAAGCTAAATTTTTAGCATCATTACTCTAGTCTTGTGTGTAGAAATCTTTCTAATATTCTGATTGTTGCTCAAAAAAACATTATTATTATTATTATTATTATTATTATTATTATTATTACTGAGTAGATTTTTTTCAAGTTTCTTTGATGAATAGAAAGTTCAGAAGAACATCATTTTAATCCTTTTGTAACATTACGATTATATTTGTCATCACTTTTGATCAATTTAAAGCATCCTTGCTGAATAAAAGTATTACTTTCTATAAATTTGCTGTATTTTGGATCAAATAAATGCAGGCTTAGTGAGCAGTAGAGAATTCCCCCTCATTTCTAAAATGATGGCTACGCCTCATGCACTTAGTCGTCGGTTTAGCTGAATGAACGCGGACATCCAAGTTTTAATACAATGTTCTTAATAAAGCTGTTTTATATGGCGCGATAAGATGGAGTTCTCGTGAAATTTCTGCAAAACATTAAACCTGGACCGCATATTCAGTGCTGTGTTTAATTCCAGGAATTATCTGGACCGTTTTGGCACCCGTTTACAGGCCCACAAAGGAGTCGCACTCACTCGTTTTAATAGAAGACTCTCCCAACTAAACCCATGATTACCTCAGTAATTACCTCAGTCAGTCAGTAATGAGCGGTTAGCCAAAAAATTGTCCAAGATAAGGTTTTTATACAAACCTGTGATTGTGTGTGCGCTCGAATATACAGAATATGACACATTTTACTGTTGTGTAAGGCACTGTACACCATGTTATACGTTTCCTATCCAAGATGACTCGTTTCTTTACACAAGTGAACTTGAGACCTCGAGGCCATAAAGCTTAGAAAGTTTGTAAAAGGAGTTTCTCCAAAAGATCATAAAATCGGCGACAAATCACAGTGCTTTTGTGTCTTTTGTTGTACATTTGCCTTTGTGTATATTAAGTATTTTCAGTGCAACTAAACCCGTTAGTCTTCCTATTATTCGTGTATATCAGAAACGTTTAATCATATTATGAAATCAGAAGCTTTTTTTTTTTTTTCCCCCTTTCTTTCTTTTTACCACTATTCCCATTTATTGTTGCATTCTGTGTAATGTAATATCAGTCTCATATTAGATGTTATTATTTGGGTTAATAATTGACAGGAACCAGTTGGCACAGATACCGTTATCAAGATAATCCGAAGAGGAAACTGAGCGCTCTTGACATCTTTTATGTCATCAATTACGCAGAAATGCGTCGCAGGACTAGTGCTGGTCCACGTGGGATGAGAGGAGGTGCTTTTACTATAAATTAATAAAGCCAAGATGATAACGGAAGACCAAACTGCAGAGCTGCTCAAATGGAGATGAACGAATAATTCTGTTGTTGGTTTTGTGCTCTATTGGTCTTTTTTTATTATTATTATTCGCTCATTCAGGAATTAAGTTTCAAAGGTAGAGGAGACCAGCTGCCAACCAGTTGACGAACATAAAGTAAGTTCTTGAAATCTTTTCCTTTCTTTTCTTTTCTTATCTTTTATTTTCCTTTCTTTTCCTTTCTTTTCCCAAATCAACTATTTTGCCCAAAGCAAAATCTGTCTGTACAAGGAGCTCACATATCAATGCCACAAGTTCGATTAGTATAAAATCAGTGCACAATAGGTTATACTTATAACCTTATTGTCCAATTTAACGTTGGACAAATTGTCAAATAATACAACAAATAAATTATATAAGTGAATGCATTTTTGTAAATTATGTAAATGTTTGTTAGTTTGTTTGTTTGTTTTGTTTTGTTTTAAAACAAATAAATATATGGCAAAATTAGGTCTAGACCAGCTATTTATTGAATGCATTTTTTTTATTTTTTTTTTTACTTTCCAGGACAGGCTGATAATCTGTGGAAATGGGTCAGCGCTTCGCGAAACGTAGACTTGATGGGACAGAGAACTTGTCCCCAGGTCGCTTTTCGGTCAGTGAAGAGGCTCCACCGCAGTACTCCTCTTACAGAACCGGCAGCGAGACGGCTATCAGCATGGAAACGCGAAGGGCTTCAGACGTTGCGAACTCCAGGCAGGACAATAGACGGCATTCCATATACAACACCATAGATGCCATGCCTCATCTCGAGTTTTATGCCAACGCTACCGCCACGGGCCGCATCCGGCGCAGCAGGCCATCTCTGGAGACTCTACGCAAGCCTGTTGATGTGGGTCTTATGCTATATATGTGTGTGTGTGTGTGTATATATATATATATATATATATATATATATATATATATATATATATGTCCTCTGATAGCACATGTACATCTCGGAGACACCTATTTGACGTCTGCATTTACATCTGCAAGACGTAGTTTGCTCATCTGCA
This sequence comes from Cirrhinus molitorella, assembly GCA_033026305.1. Lineage (NCBI taxonomy): Eukaryota > Metazoa > Chordata > Actinopteri > Cypriniformes > Cyprinidae > Cirrhinus > Cirrhinus molitorella. Next base: position 3,437,096 of record CM065118.1, on the reverse strand, counting down.
ATAGATCTATTGGACGTTTTCTCTTTAAGATGTTTATGATTTGTACACAGCAGATGCTTTCCAGATCAAGAGATTTTTAACAGACATTTTGCAGACGTACGTGTGCTATGTGGGATATTCTTAGTCATTTATAGGCTTTGGCATATCTGAAGAGAATGCGATATACATTTGCGTTGACAAATGGGGTATTTTGTTCCCCAGGAAAACTGAATTGTTGTAAAATATTTGTTGTTATAAATATAAACCTATAAATGTTATAATAACATTTAAGTATGAGGGGGAAAACTAAAGTACTTATTGTGGTTCTTAAACTATACAGTCCGGTACCGCAAGATCACGCTACTCTGCTGTAACGCAGACTACTTTCGATTGACTCTGTATGTAATTAAATTGTAAATATGCATTTACGTATTGGTTTAGGATGCAGAATCTGGCAGAGGAAGTGTTTCTGAGCTACAGGAGAGTGGAAACGGGTCCGAGGATAACGAGCAAGGAGGAAAACCCTTCGAGCCAGTGCGCTTTGGATGGGTCACCGGTGTTATGGTGAGAAACCGTGAAACATACGCATACATGCAAAAGGCATACGCGCACATCCATATATACATATGTGCTCTGTTTCTGTCAGGTTCGCTGCATGTTGAATATCTGGGGAGTCATTTTGTTCCTGCGATTGTCCTGGATCACATCTCAAGCAGGAATCCGTAAGCTTGTATTTTTTTTTTTATTAATATGTAAAACAATCTCGTAAAATGTTTACTTTCTCACCTGCTCATTCTAGTTGGGGAAAAAGTTAAACTGTCTGTGCAATGAAATAAAACGACTTCCTATAATGAAACCTCAGGCTGTTTACTTTGGTAAAGATAATGTTGCTCAAAAAAATTCCCACGTCAAAAACTTTTATAAGGACTTCCCAGAACTGTGTGTAATCTCTGATGGACACTTATCTTGGATGTGTTTTGTCTATTCTATGTACAGACATTGTGTCCCATTCATTTTTTTCCCCCCCTTTAGTTCTTACATGGTTAATTATACTGATGTCAGTCCTTGTGACCTCCATAACGGCTCTGTCTGTATCTGCCATTTCCACCAATGGAAGAGTCTCTTCTGGTGAGTCACTTACAAGTGCATGACATCATGCTGATCAGATTGTTATAATCAGTAATGCTTTGGTGCGTTGTCCTTCGCTGTTTGTTACGGACATATACACTCTTAAAAATAAAGGTTCCTTTTGGCGTCAAAGAGCCATGGAAACTTTCAAATGCAGAAAAGGTTCTTTACAGTGGAACAAGGTTCTTTAGATGTTTTAAAAGTTCTTCAAAATGGTTATTTTAAGAACTGTTCACTGAAAGGTTCTTTGGAGAAGCAAACATTTTTTTTCCTATGACATCAATGCAAAAACATCGCTTTGGAGCTTTCATTTTTAAGAGTGTAATGTGACTTATTGGAGCGAAGTGTGCATGTCTAAGCAACTGGGTAAAAACTTAAATAGATTCTGATATAAAAAAAAGGACCTGATTCCTGTCTAGACACCAGGGTACAGTTGTTAAAAATGTTTAATCTGGATCAGAATGATCTGGATTGGAAGGTTTGGTCCAGATCAAAACCAAGAAAAGCAACCTATTTTTAAGATTTGATCCAATCCAGTCACCAAAATCCAAATTACTTTTGTACTGTGCCTAGAATGTCATAAATCGCCTCTTTTTGGCAATCTTAAGGATTACGGGTATATTTGTACCAACAGCCAAAAATGCATTGTATGGGTCAAAATGAGCGATTTTTCTTTTATGCCAAAAACCATTAGGATATTAAGATAATGTTCCATGAAGATATTTTGTACATTTCCTAGCGTAAATATATCAATATTTAATTTTGGATTAGTAATATGCTTTGCTAAGAACTTCATTTGGACAACTTTGAAAAAAGGCGATTTTCTCGACATTTCAATTTTATTTTATTTATTTATTTATTTGTTTTACCCTCACATATCAGATTTTCAAATAGGTCTATCTCGGCCAAATATTGTCCTATCCTTACAAACATCAATGAAAAGCTTATTTATTCAGCTTTCAGATATGGATATGATATGGATATTATGTATAAATCCCAACTTTAAAAAACTGACTGGTTTTGTGGTTTTAACGTTTGCCTCTCATATTGCTCCTCCACCCATCAGGCGGTGCATACTTTATGATCTCCCGTACTCTGGGCCCTGAGTTGGGTGGTCCCATTGGTGTGGTGTTTTCTTTCGCCAACGCTCTCGCTTGCGCGCTCAACACGGTGGGATTTTCAGAGACCGTCAGAGATCTTCTCATCGTAAGAATGACTCAAATGAACTCTTGTACTCTTGTACTTTATGTTACATGTGCATGTTATGCTGATTTTAATACATGTTTACGATGATGCAACAGGAAAACAATGCCCAAATTGTGGATCCAACCAATGATGTCCGAATTATAGGATCCATCACAGTCACTGTGCTGCTTCTCATCTCATTGGCTGGGATGGAGTGGGAATCTAAGGTACATTCCTGAGAATAAACATGCATTTTACAAAACAATCACTGTTTGTAATGTGCTTCTTATGCAACTTGAGTGAGGCATAAGAAAACATTTTAATTCTGCTTTTTAATTTCATATATATGTATATGTGACTCTAGACCACAAAACCAGTCTTAAGTAGCATGGGTATATTTGTAGCAAAAGCCAAAAATACATTGTATGGGTCAAAATGATTGATTTTTCTTTTATGTCAAAAATCATAAGAATATTAAGTAAACATCATGTTCCATAAAGATATTTTGTCAATTTATTTGGACAACTTTAACAATGATTTTCTCAATATTTAGATTTTTTTGCACCGTCAGGTTCCAGATTGTCAAATAGTTGTATCTCGGGGAAATATTGTCATATCCTAACAAACCATAGATCAGTGGAAAGCTTATTTATTCAGATGATGTATAAATCTTCATTTGTATACTGGTTTTGTAGTCCAGGGTCACATATTTGTATGTATGTTTGTGTTTGTGAAATGTTTTACATTCTATTTATTTTCATATTAAGCAGTTCTTTCCTAACTTGCAGTTCCATCACATGCCTCTAGAGGTTCACAAAGCCCTTGTTATGAAACTCTGACTCTGAGTGTCCAACCATCAGTTTGTAATGTAGTTTATTTTTCTTTCATTCTCTCATAGACTCAGATCCTGTTCTTCTTGGTTCTCATGGTGGCTTTTTCCAACTACTTTGTTGGCACTGTGATTCCACCGACTAAATATAAACAGTCCATTGGAATATTCAGTTACCGCAGTGAGTATGAAACACTTGTGTCTTTTTGCATGTACCACATCCAAGAAATATTTCGTAACAAACTGTCTGTCAACATCCAGATATAGGATTTAATTGGTTTAGAAATATTTAACTCCTATAAAACCAGACACGATCACTTAGTAGCATACAAATGACTGTAAAGATTTATGCTGTATTTACTTGAAAATAAAAGTTTTGCCATTATGTACTCACTTAGTTTATGGGTTTGGAATGATATACAAAACAGTTTTTATTTATTTATTCATTTATTGGGTGAAACACGACAGGACAAATTGTTTTGATTTATGGCTTGACTCTTGGTGTTTTTTTTTACTATTATGGTGTCTTTTGCTCTTTTTGTAGATTGATAGACCTATGAAGTGTTACAGTATATGAAATAAATAAAAGTGAAGTGGAAAATGCTACACTGAGAATTCTTAAATAATTCATTAATAGCATACAGGTTTAAAGCAACATAAGAAAAAATAAATACTTGCTATTAACTTGCTATTATTACTGTTGCAAGTCTTTTGAAGATACACTCTTAAAAATAGATGTGCTTTATTGGGACAATGGGAACAATCAATGGAACCTTTTAGATTATTAATGTTCTTCATGCTAAAAATTATATATTTTTTAAAGAGCCGTTCAATGAAAGGTTCTTTGAGGAGCCAATAATGGTTCTTCTGTGGCATCTGTGAAAAAACTCTTTACTTTTAAGAGGGTAACATTGTTTTTTGCCAGGTGAGATCTTCGTGGAGAACCTCTTCCCAGACTGGAGAGGGGTGGATGGCGACTTCTTCCGAATGTTTGCCATCTTCTTCCCATCTGCCATTGGGATCCTTGCTGGAGCAAACATCTCAGGAGATCTGAAGGTAATGAATCTCCAAACATGCCAAAACCGAAGTGACGTACTGAACTGAAACTGAGTTGTTGTTTTACTACATAAATATGTTAATACATCAGCTTTTCCTGTTTGTGAACATTTCAGGAGCCTGAGATTGCCATCCCAAGAGGGACACTGATGGCCATATTCTGGACCACCGTTAGCTACTTAGCCATTTCATCAACCGTAGGTGAGTATTCAATGAAGTTTATTACTAAATTCATTTGCCATTATGGGCAAATGTGAGTGGAGTATCATCACCAGTGTTCAATAAGTCAATTTACTATAAGTAATAATACAAATAAACTTTTTTTTTTTTTTTCTAGCTAATGCACTTAATAATTTTAATAACAGCCAATTCATGGTAGTAATAATAATAATGTATATTTAAATAAAGATTTGATCATGGTGTTAGGGTTAGGGGATGCTTCTTCTAGTGTTGGGTAATGATTACATTCACTCATTTCTAATTCAGTTTCTTGTTTTGCAGTTGTTTAGTTCAGTTTTTGCTCTGTTATCATCATTGTTTGGGTTAGTTGGTGCTGCTTCTGTACATTTCATTGTGTTTCATTTTGGTTATGTATTATTGACTGCATTTAGGTGGCTTAAATGACACTGATTTTACAGAACAGTAGAGGTTTAAAAGTCTGCGTTTCTCTCGTAGGAGCGTGTGTGTTGCGCGATGCCTCCGGGAGCTTGAATGACAGTATGCCACTGAACTTCACTGAGGGGTGTGAGGGTCTGGGCTGCGGTTTGGGCTGGAACTTCACTGCGTGCCAACAGAGCGGCACCTGCGCCTACGGCCTCTCCAACAACTTCCAGGTGAGGCTCTTCAGTTTGCTGCTTTAGTTTACAGCCTTAGATTTGGTATGACATGACTAGAGACTAACATTTTGGCGTGTGAATCTTAATCAAATGGTTATGGCTAATCTAATAGCCAAATAATCCAACCACTCTGTTAGACAGTCAGTAGAATTTCTGTTGAATGGAGAATGAGTTTGATGAGACAGAAGGATGGGTAGATAATTTGGCATAATTTTTGCCACATCATTTTAGAGACAGGTTTGCCTGGACAATATATGAATTTAGGTTAGGAGTAGAAGTCAAACGGTTTAATACATTTCTATATCACTATTATTCGCTATCTATTCAGATAGCGAATTAATATCATATAAATTTGTCCCCAGCACTTTTTCAGGCAAGTGTATTCCTATAGAGGCTTTCAATGAACGGTGAATAAATCTAGATTTAAATTGAAAGAGACAGGATAGTCTGTGCATGACCTGTTGTTTTATTCGTACCAGAATGACACGATATGAACATGGCAGAGAGCTAAACACTCATGCGGTGTGCATTCATTCATACTCGAAGCCAGAGGGCGCTCTTGTGCAGAAAATGGTACAAGGAAATCCCTAATATGGTCAAAACCATCCAGTTATCCCTTTATGAAAACAGTTGTTCTCACAGAAAAACAGAAATGTTTGGAAACATGAAGACATTAAACACGCAGTTGTGACAATATATGGTCTTTTTGTGTTTTTCATGTCATCTTCAGGTAATAAATAAAGTATGTAAACAATGCACACTGACATAGCATTTATTACAGTATAGAAAAAAAAAAAATGTGTTCAGCAGTGTATCTGATTTCTTAGCCAATTAAAAGCTATAAATAATAGAAATAAGAGAAAAATTAAAGTTGTCTATATACACTACCAGACAAAAGTTTTTGAACAGTAAGATTTGGTTTTTTTTTTGTTTTATAGACATATTCCGCTCACCAAGCCAGCATTTATGTGATCTAAAATACAGCAAAAGCAGTAATATTGTGAAGTATTTACCATTTAAAATAAGTGTTTTCTGTTTGAATATCCTATTTCAAAATGTCATTTATTCCTTTGGTTTCAAAGCTAATTTTTTAGCATCATTACTCCAGTCTTGAGTGTAGAAATCATTCTAATGTTCTGACTGCTGCTCAAATAAAACATCTATTATTAGTATGAGCTGAGTAGAATTTTGGTCAAGTTTCTTTAATGAATAGAAAGTTCAGAAGAGCAGCATTTAAATCCTTTTGGAACATTACGAATGTGTTTGTCATTACTTTTGATCAATTTAAAGCATGCTTGCTAAATAAAAGTATTACTTTCTATGCATTTGCTGTATTTTGGATCAAATAAATGCAGACTTGGCGAGCAGTAGATAATTTGTTAAAAAAAAAAAAAAAAAAAAAGGGAAAAAACTTTTGACTGATAGTGTATACATTAAATATATATAATTTCAGTCCCCCTCACTTCTTAAATGATGGCTACACCCCTGATTATTGTGGTTTCCTGCTCAAATCCCCAGGTGCTGATCCAGGTCTCCGGCTTTGGGCCGTTGATCTATGCAGGTATATTTGCTGCCACCCTGTCGTCCGCCCTTGCGTTCCTCGTCTCCGCACCCAAGGTCTTCCAGGTAAACTGGCAAGCCCTAAAACAGATAATAGCTAATATGTAACCTCATAAGCTCATCAAAGTGAACATGCCCTGCAAAATTCAAACCAAAATACTTTTTTTTTTTTTTCTCCCACACCTTTTCTTGATTCAGTGTCTCTGTAAAGACAACATCTACCCATACATCGGCTTCTTTGGAAAGGGCTACGGGAAAAACAACGAGCCCCTGCGAGCATATCTGCTGTGCTACATCATTGCCATGTGCTTCATTTTGATTGGTGAGTCAAAAGGCGACATCATATTTAACACAACTTGTGTCATTCAAAGATTATGTACACTTATATACTTGCAATATTGTGTTACTCCCTAAAAAAGTAACTGATTATGTTACTTAGTTACTTTTTATGGAAAGTAATGCATTACATTACTTTTCCATTACTTTTTAAATCTATGCAGGGCTTACTTGTTTGTTTTAATATAAAAAGTTAGATTTTTATCAAATGTAAAAGCCTTTTAACACCAGAAAAGTTAAATGAATAAGCCTAAGTTTGAAGGAAAAGTGAATTCATGACTGTAAGGCAGAACTGTAGGAAAACTCAGATATTTTCTTGTAAATGAAAAAGTAATGCATTACTTTACTAGTTACTTGGGAAAAAAGTAATCTGATTATGTAACTTGCATGACTTGTAATGTGTAACCCCAACACTGCTTATATATTACACACATGTACACATTTGTTTATGGGTAATTAGAATTTAAAAAAAAAAAAAAAACTTCATCTAAACCTAAAAAAAAGTGTAAATGCCAAAAAGGGTGACTAGTTGCAGCTATACAACTTCAACATTTAATCTTGATGTTAAAATGTTATCAGCCATCATTTTATATTGTATATTTATCGTCAAAATATTTTTTTAATATCTCCACAGCTGAGCTGAACACAATCGCTCCTTTGATCTCAAACTTCTTCCTCTGTTCTTACGCTCTCATCAACTTTAGTTGTTTTCACGCTTCCATCACTAATTCACCCGGTGAGTACAAATAAAATGAACTAAAATGAATCAGATTATCCGTTTGATGCATATTTTGAAGACTAAATAGGTTATACACGCATAAAATTACATTGAAGTGTTTGAAATTGTTAAAACGCTGCTGTAGGAAACTATTATAAATAATATCAAATTATAGTCAATGATAGTTACCGGAACATTTCTTCTGCTCATTTTCAGGATGGAGACCCTCATGGCGGTATTTCAGCCCCTGGACGGGTTTGTTTGGTGCCGTTGTTTCTGTCATACTGATGTTTTTGCTCACCTGGTGGGCGGCTCTCATTGCTTTTGGTTTGATCATCTTCTTATTCGGCTACGTCACCTATAAGAAACCCGGTGAGATGCTGCCCCTTCAAAACAATGATTACACTGAATCGTATGCTTTTACATAACAAGATGAGGATGTCTGAATGTTTTTGTGTCGTTCAAGAGGTGAACTGGGGATCGTCCGTCCAGGCCAGTACCTACAACATGGCTCTGTCCTACTCCGTGTCTCTAGCAGGAGTCGAAGATCACATCAAAAACTACAGGTCAGATGAGGCTGTACTCAGTAGACGGATAGTCCAATCATAATTGATGTTCCTGGTTTTATTGTGCCAGATTCATTGGAAGAAGTTATTAAAATGGTGTTCTTGTGTGCTTGCATGGCAATGTTAAAATTACTTAAATAACAACAGGTCTATTTAAAACTAATAGCCAAATATAGCCAAATAGCTACAGACATAATGTCAAAATTATGAAATAAAAAGTCAAAATTATGACTTTCAAATACAGAAGTATTTATTATTAATTTATTATTAATTATCGCATAAGTCAAAATTGACAATTGAGAATTGATGTATGAAATAACATCAGTTTTTACTTTCTCAGAATTTCAACTTCTCATAATTATGATCAACATTTAATTCAATTCATGCATTTGGCAGATCCATTGCACTGAAGGCATACTTTTCCTGAAAATTAAACCCATGAGCTTGTTGATGCTAGTGCCAGACTCTACCACATCTTTATTCATTAATTGAATTGGTAAATTCCATGGTGTTTACCGTGATTTAGGTCCATATATTCACTCGTTCGTTTCGTCTCATCAGGCCTCAGTGTCTGGTTCTGACGGGTCCTCCGACTCTGCGCCCAGCGCTAGTGGACTTTGTGGGCACTTTCACTAAAAATGTCAGTTTGATGATTTGTGGCGACATTCTCATGGTAAGAACCAGCTGAATGATGTGCAAGGCCTTTTTTTTGTTATTTGGCATTTAAAAAACTTCTAAATGAGACAATGCCCTCAATAATTAAAAAAATGGTTCTGTTTCATTTTAGGATGATAAGTCTGTGTCTCAGCGAAATTCTAATGAAATGGTAAAGTGGCTCAATCAGAGGAAGGTTCGTTCCTTCTACACGGCGTTCAAGGCATCCAGTCTGAGAGATGGAGCCCAGCATCTTCTACAGGTTACAAACACCACAATGCTTCAGCGATGAAACATGATGACTGTGCAAATCAGTTTTTGCATAAATTATTACATTCAGTTCAGTAAGATAATTACTGTACCCTAAAATGGTTTTGTACGTTGCATAGATGACTGCTCGTGTTTCATGTATAAAGCATTAGTGATTTTTAATCTCTACCCTGTAAAAAAACAATTTGTTGAGTCAACTTAAAATAATTTGTTACCTGGCTACCTTAAAATTTTAAGTTCAGTCAACTCAATGTTACGTTTTACTAAGTGACCACTTAGATATTTGAGTTGATTCAACTTAAAATATTAAGGCAGCCGAGTAACAAACACAGCTGTTAAGTTTAACAATTTTTTTAGTTTAGTCAACTCGAATATGTAAGTTGCCACTTAATACAACTTAACATTTCAGCGTGAATGAACTTGTTTGAGTTGACCAAACTTAAAATTTCAAGGCAGCATGGTAGTAAATTATTTTAAGTTGACTCAACAAATCGTGTTTTTTTTTTTTTTTTTTTTTTAAGTGTGTTGCAGTTTGTGTATTGGTTTATTTAGTTTAATGTAATAAATCAGATATTTTTTTCCCCTTCTTAAGGCTTCTGGTTTGGGAAAATTGAAGCCGAATATACTGGCGCTGGGATTCAAAATGAACTGGCAGGAAAGCAGCAGTAAAGACATAGAGGACTATATCAACACCATATAGTGAGTGAAAATATTCTTGGAATTATACAGAGATCTGTAGAAAAAGAAATCACAAATTATGTGCACAATAATGCAAAATCTCATTCTCTTGAGTGTAATGCAAAGAAAAAAAAAAAATATTTAACTTGTAAAGTGTTTATACACCCGAAAAGTTTTAGTTCTACCATTTTAATTTATGCTGTTTCTAATAATTTAGAGAGAAAATTTGGGATTTGGTTGGAAAATATAAAAATTTGAAGGGAATGTGAGCATTGGAAGGCAAATGTGAAGATTTAAATTTGAAATTCGAATGGAAAATGTGTTGATTTGGAGGTGAAAATGTTTAGTTTGGGAAAACATGTATAATTGTCTTTATGTAACTTATTGTGACCTAAAATTGGTCTTGAAATGTGACCAGGGCCTGGTTTTGTGAGATTCACTCGACTAGAAGCAAAAATCATTTTTGTTTGGTTTCAGTGATGCTTTTGATTCCAACCATGGCGTGTGCGTTCTCCGCATGATGGACGGACTGGATGTCCGAGACGAGTTGGAGGCTGAGGGTATGTTATATTTGTCTGTGTTTGTATGTTTCGTACAATAATTGAACAATTACAGTAATTCTATCCTGTGTGTTTGTCAGTCAACCAGGCTTTTGAGGTGGACGAGGCCATAGAGTCTGACGATCCGATTTCAGACGCCGATTCAGGTGAGTAAACTGATCGATGCGTCTTCTCTTTGTTCTTCAACCTTATCTCACACCTTGGTTCTCCTTTTATCTGATTCTGCCCTTTTAGACGTCGACAACACAAAGAGCATGCCGAACGATCAGATCAAAACCGTGTTTCAGAGCAAACAAGGGAAGAAGACCATCGACGTGTACTGGATCTCTGACGATGGAGGTTCGACATAATTTGAGTTTGATAACCCTTCAGTTAATAATAAATAGTTGAGTAATGTGGTTAAAGTCCTTAAAATCTCCCTCTTCTTATCTCAGGTTTGACTCTGTTAGTGCCGTACTTGTTGAGCAGAAGAAAGCGCTGGAGACGGAGCAGAGTCAGAGTGTTTATCGTTGGAGATCAGCAAACCATGGAGAATGACCGCAAAGAGTGAGACAAATTAAAAATTACAGCCATCTGAACTATTTAAGCCATCACCCTTTGGACCAAAAAAAGTTACAGAGGAGATTTGAATATCTCACTTTTCTTCCAGACAGAATTTGTTTAAATGGAGAACTTATTCTGAAGTCTCCTCATCAGATTTTCCATTGAAAGGAAAAAGTCTTCAACATCAAAAGTCTCCTGCAATCAAAAACTAAAGCATTTCTGTCAAATTCCCCCCAAGATATCTTGCTGTTTGCTGTTTAATTATAAGAATAATCAGATTCAAGTACATTAGATCTAATTATCACAAATCATGTGGATCTTTAGAATCATTAATATTATATCTGACCAAGAACCATAACTGTTTGAAGCAGACTCATTAAAATCTCCTGTAAGAGTTGTTTAAACCATTAGAATCAACAGAATCATTAAAGTCAACAATTGTTTTAAACTATATAAGTTCCTTCACAATTTAAAGCGTAATTTTAATAGAAGAAGAGTGTCTAGTATAAAGGCTCTTGCTTGCGTTTTGAAAATGTACTTAAAATATTCTTTTACTCATCTATTAATAAAATCTCTTATCTTGTTCAGAATGATCACTTTGCTCCAGCGTTTCCGACTGGACGTTCACGATGTCATTGTAATGACGGACAGCGAACGGCCACCGCTTGCCAAAACGTAGGTTTACCCCGAATGGGTCTGAATATAATTAAAGTGAAATCAAGTGATGAAAGTTCTGGTAATAACAACCAAATGCAGTAACAGAACATCTTTGTTGTCATTAGCATGAAGCGCTTTGAGGAAACGATTGCCCCCTTCAGGCTGAATGAGGGACAGCTGGACGAGAGGACAACACAGCAGGAGAGGACAGAGTTTCCGTGGAAAGTTTCGGACAAAGTGATGGACGCACTGAGGCTTAAGGTGTGTTTGTGTTTGACCTCAAGTTCGGCTATGATAATAAATCCAACTCGCCAGCTCAGAGTTTCTTTGTTCTTTTGACAGTCGGAGAGGAAAGCGCGGCTGAACGAAATCATTCGGAGGAATTCGAAGCATGCTGCGCTGGTTCTAGTGTGAGTATATGACTGTAATACCATTATCCTTTACTGGCTGCTGGTCAATATGTAATTCACACACAAAGAAAGCACAATCTGATAATATTGGAGTCTCATAAATCATTGACGTTTAAAATGTAAGAATCATAATTTGAGGGTAAACACACCTGTTAATTATTAATAAACATATGTGTGTGTTAGGTCTCTTCCCGTACCGCAGGCAGATTGTCCCAGTTCTCTCTATATGGCCTGGCTGAACACACTGAGCTGTGGTCTGCACTGTCCCGTCCTGCTCATACGAGGAAACCAGCAGAATGTCATGACCTTCTACTGCCAGTAAAACAGCCACGTGATTTGCTCACCTACCCTGGTTCTTTGAGGCAAGACACTACACAAAAACTATTTGGATGTTTCACGTTTCAGAACGGAGGAAGGAAAAACTTTCAAAAAACACTTTAGTGCTTATTTGCTTATTGTCTTTAAAGGCCAGTTTTTCAGATGAGATTGTATCTTCACTTCATCAGCATTTACACCAAATGTTTGTTTTGTTATCGTCTATATTCTGAATTTAGTTTTTAGAAGGGCTTGTTCATATAATTCATCTGATCTGAACTGTTTGTGTCCATAGATTTCAATTACAGTGCATGTCTTTGAAGGCCATTTCTGATATACAAAATCCGCTCTATGAAAACCTTTAACTCTATTGAGTCAAACATGAATTTTAAATCTGGCTTTATCCAGTCTTCAGATTAATCTTCTGGAAATGTATGCAAATGAATGAATATATGTACGACTGCATAACTAAATTCAGGGAATTTGTAATATGAATAAATAATTAAATAAATAAATACATTTGTAATGTAATCAATCAACTGGGAAAGTATGGTGATATCTGTTTGTGCTTTCCCCCCAGTAGATGTGTAGATTTGCTTGGACATGTGCAATTCATAGATTGTATTTGTTGTTTTGCCTTAAAACAGTCTAAAATAACTATTTTTAAAATCACTTTAAATTTGCTTGCATAATTTATTAGGTCTTCAGCTGAATGTGTTTTGCCTTATTCTTTTGGCACATTTATCCTTATGCCTAAAGCTTTTTTCATTCTGCTGTGACTTCATGTCTGTGTTGTAGTCTTGAATGGTAAATGGGTTAAGTTGCTGTGAACAATTTAAAATTTTAATTTCTTATATTTTCTAATATTTTTGAGTTTTGTGATGGATCAGTTGCATACAGAAACACACAAACACTTAGTGGAATCTGTTTATTTCTGCTGTAATATTCTGTACATGTTGTGATGGCTAATTGTTTTCTTTCATGTGATTGAACAGCTTTTATAATGTTTTTATAGTTGGTGTAATGAGACAATCAATGCAAGTTGAGATGTTCGTCATTGTGCTAAATTGTATTTTTCACATTGAAAAGCAGATCAAAACGTACTTGTAATTCATAATAATCTAGTATTTATAAGTAGTCAAAATGTAAACTATTACTAATTTCTAAATTATCTATTATAATGTTTTGGTCAATGAAATGTAATTTTACAAAGCAAGAACAAATAAACTTATTGTATAATATTATAATTGTGTCTTGTTTAAATTGCATGAAACTTCTACAATTAAATGAAGGTCCAGAGATCAGAGACAATGTGCTTTCCCATTTTTTTCTATCCTTTCTAGCTGATCTCATCACATATAGATTATACAGACATAAGAACATGTGAAAAAAATATACATCCACAGTCATACAGTCAATGTACAAGAGGATTAAGCAGCTCATTTCAGTTCAGCAGGTTTAGCATCTTTACATTACTGAAACTGACAGCAGCTTTATGTGCAGTAATAGATGTGTTTAATGATAAACAGTCACATTTACTGGCAGTAGAAGGTCATGACGTTCTCCTGGTTTCCTCGTATGAGCAGGACAGGACAGTGGATGCCATAGCTCAGTGCGTCCAGCCAGGCCATATAGAGAGAACTAGGACAGGTTACATCAAGGACTGGAAGAGAACTGAAATACAAAAGTTAAAATGAGGAGACTTATTAAAAAACACATGACTAGTCACAAGTTTGCTTAAGTGACTGAAATCAATTTTAAAGACAAATATTAATTGTGTTTTGTGCAAATTTCCTAACAAAACCATTTAATTTGATCGTCCCTTTTTAGAATTCAGCGTTTTATTTAGTTTAGATTTAATCAACTGGTCATCCAGCTTTTCAGTTGACTAAAGCATTTACATTTAGACATTTAGCAGACGCTTGTATCCAAAGCGACTTACAAAGGAGGACAGTGGAAGCAATCAAAATCAATAAAAGAGCAATAACATGAAAAGTTGCATTTAGCCTAACGCAGTACACACAACAAGGGATTTTTTTAAAAGTATGCAATAAAAAAAAAAAAGAAAATAGAGTAAAAAAAAGAAAAAGCAAGCTAGCGTTAGAGGCCTTCTTTTTGCTTTTTTGTTAATTGTATAGAGAGAAGCCAGTGTTAGTTTTTCTTATTGTTTTAAGAAAACAAGCAGTAAGTAAATTAAAGTCTAAAAGGGATCTTTTTAAAAAATAGAATTAGAAAAGAGGGTGCTCGAGTTAGAGGGTTAAATAAAGATGGAAAAGATGTGTTTTTAGCCAATTTTTGAAAATGCTAAGGACTCAGCTGTTCGGAGTGAGTTGGGCAGCAAGAGGGTACATTTAATGTGAAAGTCCGTGAAAGTGATTTTGTGCCTCTTTGGTATGGCACAATAATGTGCCGTTCACTTGCAGAACGCAAGCTTCTAGAGGGCACATAAGTCTGAAGTAGTGAATTTAGGTAAATGGGTACAGAGCAGGTGGTGGTTTTGTAGGCAAGCATTAATGCCTTGAATTGTGTGCGAGCAGCTATTGGTAGCCCGTGCAAATTGATAAAGAGAGGTGTGATGTGCATTCTTTTTGGCTCATTAAAAATTAATCTTGCAGCCGCATTCTGGATTAATTGTAAAGGTTTGATAGACCTGACTGGAAGACCTGCCAAAAGAGCATTGCAATAGTCCAGCCTGGACTATTGCAATAACCCTGATAACCCTGATATGTACTCACATTACAACCAGAGCAGCATGAATTGAGTTCTTCTTGATGATCTCATTTAATCTCACTGTCCTCTCCACCTGAAAATAAAAGACAGCTTAACAGAGGGACTGATGACTGATAATACTCAGATCCAATGTATTTGTTAATTTACACATTATTGCAAAGCAGCTTCACAGAAACAAACATTTTAACATTGACAGGTTTTACTTAAAGGGGTCCTATTATGCTCTTTTACAAAGTCTTGATTTTGTTTTGGGGGTGTACTAGAACATGTTCTCATGCTTGGTGGTTCGAGAAAAAAAAAAAAAAAAAAAAAAAACACACCACATTATTTTTCACATAATTTACATTATTCCAACAGCTTTCTCCCCAGCCTGGCACAAATGGCTCGATTAGTTTCAGGTTTGAGGAACAGGCGAAACGTTTAGACAGTGTTTCAGTACTTTCACGACCCTTGCCAAAGCATCAAGCTGAACTTGGTTATAGTTAAGGATATATGAAGGTATAGTTGATGCTACAATAGTGTTGGGTCCTATCGTCATCCTGCCAGATTGCCAATACATGATATTATCGTGCTAATTTATTAGATTATTTACATACTTTCATTGCTTTGCCTCCCATGCTGAACATGTCTGCGACATTCGGCTCTGACGTGGCCACCGGAGGAGATCGCGATCACTGTCGTCAATGCTTAAAGCACTGCGGCTCGTTGAAGTGTCCCAAAAGCGGTTCTCCATGCTGCATCGCTACCATTAGAATTTCAGTAGGCGGGTTTATTTAAACATATTCTAGTGGACCTCATTATGTCATAACATCCGGAAAACAAAGCTTGTACTCCAAATGAGTCGTTCGTTGTAGTTCTTGAAAAAAACGAAGTATCTCCCTTTGGAGTGGACTTTGGAGATTTGTAACTTTGTATATCTGTTTCATGCACAAACATACACACCACACACACTGACTAGAATTCAAAAAGTGAAAAAGCATAATAGGGCCCCTTTAAGTTCAAAATGCCACACACACCTTTGGTTTTATGGCCTCCAGGTCTTTGTTAGAAACTTTCCATGGTCGCTTGAGCTCCTGTATGTCTCCTCCAGTCTGTTCTTCACTCAGCCTGAAGGGGGCGATGGTTTCCTCATACCGCTGCAAACTACAGGAAAAGAAGAAAACCACAGAAGTTACTATAAGATTTTTAAATGTGTGTATTTATGAGAGCATTTGCGCAGGTTTCTCACTTTTTAGCTAGGGGAGGTTTATCCACGTCTGTTAACACAACGATGTCCTCGATCTCCAGCCGGAATCTCTTCAACAACATCTTCATGCTGCAAAGACAAACAGGTTTAAAGAACCACCGTTTCTGCACTTCAAAACTAGAAATGTAGTTTTACTAACTCTTTACGGTCTTCCTCCATGGTTTCTCGACCTCCTAAAATAAACACTCTGAGTTTGCTCTTTTTCCAGCGGTTTCTTCTGGTCAACAAATATGGCACTAAAAGAGTCAGACCTAAAAGAGAGAAAATATATGGAAATTATTTTCAAAACAACCTATTTAAGTATATTCAGTCAGGCGTGTCTTACCTCCATCATCAGAGATCCAGTAGATGTCAATGCTCTTCCTGCCCTGTTTCGTCTGAAACACTGATCTGACCTGCTCATTTGAGCCATCGTCAGAAATATCTGGACAAGGAGTCAGAAAAGGAGGTTTATATGGTCAGCGATCAGATCGTCACACCAAAGGAAGTTTGATTGAAACTACACAGTGCTCAATATTATAATGAAAGTGTTCTGATTGACTGACTGAGTGATGACATCAGGATTTCAAGTGTTGATTATTATTTGATATTCTATTATTTTAAGATGATTTAATGTAGTGTTTATCAATTACATTTATGAGCACAGAAAATAACTTCAGATACATGCATCACCTGAATTCCGGTCGGTCTCGTCCCTTTCACACTGTGGGACTTCATCTGCGTCAAATGCCAGATTGTCAATTGCAGATGATCTGCCTTAAGACAAACCCAAACAAACCAACATTGGACTTAATTTTAAGACTCAAAACTGCAGGCTTGACCCATTTTCAAATTGTCATGCTGTATTAAACACACCTGCACTGTGCAAATCATCCATTACGTTCAGTCCGTCCATCATTCTGAGAACTGCAATGCCATAGCTGGAGTCGAATGCATCGCTGAATAAAAAAAAAAAAAAAAAAAAAAAAAATTCAACTGTATTAAAACACAAAGAAAAAAGCGCAACTAATTCACTGATATTTGTGAACAAACAAAGCAGCTCACCTGATGGTGTTGACGTAGTCCTGTAAGCTCTCCGGTTTACATTCCTGCCAGTTCATCTTGTATCCCAAAACCAAAGTGTTTGGTTTCAGTTTACCGAGACCTGAAGCCTAGAAAGACGATTTATGAGAAGAGCAAACATGACTAGGAGAAGAAAGAGATCTGAAGCTAGCGATGGCTATACCTGCATTAGATGATGTGCGCCCTCTTTTAGACTGTCAGCAGTGAAGGACGTGTAGAAAGAACGAACTTTCCTCTGATTCAGCCAGTCTACCAGCATATCGGTGCTGTGCTGCGGGAAGCAGGATTTTTCATCCTCCTGAAAGCATGACAGAGAGCAAGAAGACACCTGAACATCACAAGTTTTGAAATAAAAAAGCAAGGAAGCATTAAACTCAATCAGTTTATCTGAATATGCTGAATGTCGCTTACCATAATAATGTTTCCACAGATCATCAGACTGATGTTCTTGGTGAAAGTCCCCACGAAGTCCACCAGAGCGGGACGAACGTTTGGAGGGCCGGTCAAAACGAGACACTGGGGTCTAAGAGAGCATTTATACGTGAGTAGATGGTGTATTGCGATCAGAAGTTGTTAGTTTACTAATAATCTTTACCTGAAGTTTTTGACGTGGTCTTCCACACCAGTCAGGGACATCGAGAAGGACAAAGCCATGTTGTAGAAACTGGCCTGATAAGACGTGCCCCAGTTCACATCTAAACACATGATAGTCAGTGCTAAGAAAATAACTTGCTTATGAGGAAAAGCTACACATATTTCTTTAATCTCTGCTAAATATACTGAAATATGAGTTTAAAAACTGTTTAGGATTCTGTAGCTCACCTGTTAAAAGCATGATCACAATCATTAACGTTGAAATCTTAATGAAGTTCTTGGTGCTTCACATTATTAATGAAAACTCAGATGCATATTATAATTGGAAAATGTTGGTCATAATCTGCATTGTTTACTCACGAGGTTTTTTATAGGTGACGTAGCCTAAGAGGAAGAGAACGATAGCAAAGGTGACGACAGCGGCCCACCATGTGAACAGAAACATGAGGATGAAAGACAAGAACGCAGCAAACAGAGACGTCCATTTAGAAAAGTAATGGTACTGTGGCCGCCAACCTGTGAGGGATGATAAACAAGATTATTAGACATCGTTGATGGAGTGAATGACAGTAATGGTGGTGATGATGATGAGGTTCTCACCAGGTGATTTGGTGAGTGATGCATGGAAGCAGCTGAAGTTGATGAGGCCGTAAGAGCAGAGGAAGAAGTTGGAGATCAGAGGAGCGATTGTGTTTAGGTCACCTGAAAAGATCAACATGACACCAAAGCATCTGCAGAGAGAAACACCTCAGTAACAGATCTGGAGGAGATCCAGGACTCACCGATGAGGATGAATGCCAAAGCGATGGTGAACATGAGCATATAGCCTCGTAGAGGCTCCTGGTTTTTTCCGTAACCTTTGCCGAAGAATCCGATGTAGGGGTAGATGTTATCCTTACACAAACACTGTGAAAACAAACAAAAAAACAACAACATAATTTTAGAATCAATTACATGCTGGATTCTAAACAATAACAGAACCAAATAACAGCCACAACGTCTACCTGGAAAATTTTGGGAGCAGACACCAAGAAACCCAAAGCTGATGACAAGGTGGCAGCAAAGATCCCGATGGTGATCAAATGGCCAGATCCCGAAACTGTGGCAAGAACCTGGAGAAAAACAGCCATAATATCTTTCATCCATCTTCCAAATGGTAAGATATGCTATTTTGAGCCACCTTGTAGCTTAAATATTGGATTAGTAGACAATGTAGACCAGGGGTCACCACACTCGGTCCTGGAGGGACGGTGCGTTCCAAATGGGATATATTGCCCTCCAAAGGACACTTCGGAGTGAAAACAGTCATGGCCACCATACTGAAGTGTCGTTCCAAACCGAGGTGCTCAAAACTAGCCACTTCAAAGGGCCCTTTGAAATTAAGGATTTCAAAAGGTACAACTGATGGACACTTCGGGCCCCCATGATCCTTTGCGCAGATTCTTTGCATGATGACAGCGCCTTTGTATGATCATGGGATGATGACACAGAAGGGCACTTCAAGAAACAGTTGTTTGGTCCCCTACACCCTTCAACCTTCAACCTTTTCCAAGCTCTCACTCAGGAGGGTAAACCATTTGAATGGATTAGGGAATAGGGATGAGCCCTGTTCCATAAAACAAGTTTACTAAATAAGCCAGGCTTATTTCAGTTAGTCTGACTTATTTTGAGCCAAATCAAGTGACAATAAGTCAGACTAACTGAAATAAGCCTGGCTTATTTGGTAAACTTGTTTTATGGAACACCCCCCTGAACCAGCTAATCAAGGTCTTAATAGGTGTACTTGAAATTTCTACGCTGATAAAAATGATTTTGTGGTGAAGTAAATAATACATAAAAACACACATAATTACACACAAATACACATAATTTTTACATTAAATAATTTAGCTCAGGCAAGAAAAAAAAGAGTAAAGTAAATATTAGTACACAATTTAAGCTTGTAGAATTTAAAAGTTGAATTTTTAAGTATATTTTACTTGGAATTGTTTGATATTTTTACAAAGTTTGTTTAAGAAAATATCAAAGTCATGATCCCGTTGTTCCCAGCATGCACTTGGGCATGAATAATGTTACATTTTTTGCTATTTTCAAGATGTATTTACACTGTTTTATGGCTGCTTTTGTTGTTAGGTTAAGTAACTTGACCTTTTTTTTTTTCCTCTCTCTGCAATGATGTTTAAGTAAAGTTTACTGTGAATAGTACTTGAAGACTTGCAGGGTAAACTTAAAATAGTTAAGTAGAAAGTACTCATCAAACTGCACGATGAATTTACTTATTTCCTTTGATAATTTTTACTTAGTTAAGCAAATGTTACTTTTGTTTGTTTGTTTGTTTGTTTGTTTTTTGTTTTTCTAGTGTGGGCAGGTGTGTTGAGGCAAGTTGGAGCTAAACTCTGCAGGACACTGGCCCTCCAGGATCAAGTTTGGTGACCCCTGATGTCATGTGTTTGATTCACAGATGATAATGCACAAAATTGTGAAACACCTTGAAAAAATGTAGCCATTGTGCCAATTGCATTGATGTGAATGTAAAATCTACTACACTTTCCAGCAACCTTTTTTTTTAAAAAAAAAAAACAGGGCCATCCCGCTTACCTGGAAATGGTTTGCCAGTCCAAAGTTACATGTGCGGTTCTGTTCACACTGGTCAAAATTCCAGCCAAATTTACAGCCCAGACCGGTGCAGGGAATTGATGAATTGAGTGATAAACTATCACTCAGATTGCCAGAAGCATCTCTTACCACACTTGCAGCTGACGGAGAATAGAGGGAAGTGCTTTAGTGAGAGGTTCATTAATAAGATACACAAGAGAAAACAGAGAAAATGTCTAATAGTAGTTTTTTTTTTTTTTTCCAAATCTAACATTCCCAAAATGTTCTGGAAACCAAAAAAAAAACTAATTGGCTAGATATAAATCTGTTTATTTAAACAAGTTTATTTTATTAAGCTCACATTATGTTTTTTGTATTGATTTAATTCAAATTAATTCTAATTTAATAAATATTATGTTTTAAAAAAAAACATGCAGTTGCAGCTCATGTTATGTACTTTTTTTCTCTTTTTTTTTTTTTTTGTCACCCTCTAACATTAGTATCGGCCATCAAAAAAAAAAAAAAAAAAAAAGTGACAGTCGAATCATGCGTAATCTCACCAACTGTGACTGAGATCAATAAATAGCTCAGGGTGGTCCAAAATATAGCCAGTAGGGTCCCTTTAGGAATCCCACCTGATGGATCCTGGAATAAGACGTATATGTCATTTCTGTAGTGTGTTTCTGTAACTCACATTACCTTGGGACCAAAACAGAAAAACAAAAGGATTACCTTGAGATCTCCACAGATGTTGACGCCAGACAGAATTCCTGTGGCAGAAGGGAAGAAGATAGAAAACATCCTGAAGAACGATCCATCTTTCCCTCGGAAGGAGGGCAGTAGATTCTCCACGAAAATCTCAGCTGGAGGAAAAAAAAAAAAAAAGTTAGATTTGGCTGTTCCTTTGCCAAACATGCTGGCTGTGATTTTGCTGTATGCTCAGATATTTGCGATAACATAGTTTGACCAAAGAAAACATTCAGGATACAGGAAAAGCCCATGCATTTTGGATAATCAGAGCCATGTTTGCTTTAAAAAGAAGAACTGATGATTATCTCAGTCTCTCATTGAGGCTGGTGGACCACCATCACTTCATAATGCAAGTCAAAATTATTGGGTTTGAAAGACAGTTGTGACAAACTAAGAGATAAAAGGTCAAAGTTAAATATAAAGCCATAATTGTTTAATAATAATAATAATAATAATAATAATAAATACTAAATCAGTTGTGAGATAAAAAACAAAAAATATGACATAACAGCCAAAATTATGAGATAAAAAGACATCATTATGAGATAAGTCAAAATTAATTGACAATTATGAGATAAAATTTAGACATTATGATGACATTGCATTGTTAAAATTGTATAATTATAAGAGTCAAAATGATGAAGAAAATAGTCAAAATTATGACATACTAATATATAATTTTCACTTTTTATGTAATAATTATTATGATGATTTTGACATTCAGTATGATTTTTTTGTATTACCATATTAATGTGTTTTGTTGTAGCTAGAAATAAATATCAACTCCATAACATGAACAGGACTTTCCTTGATGTGCTTGAATGCCATTGAATCTTGTGTGCTCACCACGATAGCCAAAAAATCCCAGAGCTTGCTTCTCTTTCCCGGGGGGAATGACTGTACCCACAAAATAATTAACTAAGGATAGCAAGAGCGCGATGAAGAACAGGATCTGAGCCTGTGGTGGGGTGAAAAACAAGAAGATCGTTGGCAGTTTTGCTGTCAAAAGAGGCAGTATTGGGAAATGAGCAAAAACAGACGTAGACCACCATACCTTCGCCTCCCAAGCCATACCAGCGAATGTGATGCAGAGGAGGATGACGACAGTAATTGCCCCAATGATCCTCACATCATTGACATCGTCCACCATCTGAGCACCATTGTCCTGAGAAGAGAGTAATCAATGAGAAAACAAAAACGGTTGGATTTTGCAATAAATGCATTTATTTGTGAGTGTGTCTCACTTTGAGAACATCTCTGACGGTTTCAGCAAACCCTACTGTGTTGAGCGAACAGGCAAGAGCATTGGCGAACGCAAAAAGCAAACCGATGGGCGCTCCGAACTCTGGACCCAGACTCCGTGAGATCATGAAATATGTGCCACCTGGAAGAAAGATTGCTTTCTGTTATCACTTCCTCTACATTTGTTTTAAACAAATAAAAGCAATGCATTTCTTCTTGGGGTGAACAGTTCAAATCACTCACCCGAGTAGACCTTCCCATTGGTGGAAATTGCAGACACTGACGTTGCTGTGATCGTTGTAATGGTGACAGACATGAAGATAATGACGTAAGTCAGTACTGCAAGCAAAAAGGCAGAATTTTAGGAATTCTTGTAACACATATCTAAAATGTATATAGATGTGGCCTAAAGATCCCTGAAAGAGGAAAAATGTGACTGTTAAAAAGGCATTTGAGAATGCACAGGTGACTTGAACTGAATTAAACCAGATGGAGGATCGACTTACTGATTCCAGCTTGAGACGTGATCCACGGCAGCCGCAGGTACATAATGACTCCCCAGATGTTCAACATACAGCGAATCTGAAATAAAAAAACACAAAACTTAGACCAGTCAGCCGATTCAACATCCCGTCGTGTCAGGTTTCGCGACAAGCTATAGCCATTGAGGGAGTTGAGGTCATCAGAACAGCAGCAACAACAAGTTGTGTAGCCTGAACTAGGCATTAAACATATGTTTACGCCAAAGTAATACAATAATGAGAATCTAATTCATCATTGCGAACAGAATAAAAAAAACTCTGAAAAAACATTTGTATTTATTTCACGTCATTATTAGATTTGTTTTACTATGGCAGGGGCCTCCAAACTTGGTCCTGGAGGGCCGGTGTCTTGTAGAGTTTAGCTCCAAAACTGTGACGAGTAGGCTGCCTCCCAACTAATTATCATCATCACCCTGTCCCATAATTGCCGCCTTTCACCAGGCTCCCAACAGGAGTGGGTGTATGAAAGAGGAAGGGTGCCAAACCATCCACGTGGGACGGCATGTGATGAAGCGCACCTGACCTGAATGAAGCCTCATCACCGTCGTTTGAATGGCACATGCCTCTCCTTGGGAGACCGGTCCCTTTCCCGTGTATGCACACTGGTCTCCTTGTGGGTCCAGGAAGGGAGAGTTGAGGGAACGAGCGCCGCCGAGGCAACAAGCTGCCGGACCCGTGGTCCGGACGAGTACCTCACCCGTGAGACAGCTGATGGGCCAGGATGCCGGGCCAGTGAATCCTACGAGAAGTGCCTTGGACAAAGGAGGACGAAGCCACTGGAGGAAGCCGACACTCCCTAGTTACATGGACCTTAGTGAGGAGCGCCTGCGGCACCTTACCTGAACCCTTCCTTTCTGAACACTGCCCTCCTTCACAGAACCCCGAGCATGACAAGAACAACAGATCCCCTGTTTATTTCGGACACCTTTATTTTTCCCCCTTTTTGGACACTTCACTTTGTATTTTGTTTAATAAAAGACTCTCTGAGGCCTGACGCCACACCCACCTTGTTGTTTGCTCCTCCCACCACACTGGTGGAGAATGCGGGCAGGGCAGAGCCTAGACAGCACAGCTGTGGAACACCAGATGACATCCTCCCCTCTCGCTCACAAAAGTAGTTTTGAAAAACCTGGACTGGGATAGAGAAACAATGGAGATGGCCTCCCAGCCACTATGGGGGTAAGTGATGTTTAGTCTATTATCACTTATCCTGTGGTTGGTTGAGGCTGTCAAACGCTGGAGCCTGGTTGAGGAAGGTAGCACTCCCGTGTGGGGTGTGTGATGAGGCACTGCTTTTTACATGGCACGTATGCGCACCTCTCCTCGGTAGACTGGTCCCTTTCCCATGCATCCACGCTGGTGTCCTCGTGGGTCCAGGAAGTTATGACTGATAATGTTTAATAAAAGCCTCTCTGAGGCCTGACGCCACACCTACTCTGTTTGTCGTTTGTTCTTCCCTCCACATTCTACAAGACACTGGCCCTACAGGACCAAGTTTGGAGGCTCCTGTACTATGGGGTAAAATGTGATCTGAATTTCATAAATATACATTCAGAATTTGATGCTATATAATTAATGTGGATTGCAGCTAATATCTAATACCCTAGAGGCATAGGCACCGATTTATGTTTTTGCCGGCGGGTGCTCAACCCCATGAAAATACATTATTTAGTAACCAACACATTCTTTCTATGAGGGCTGCACTTCACTAAATAAAATGAGTAAATATATACCAGTTTACAATAACTTGACAAAGTTTGACTGCGCACAAATAATAATTTAGGGAGCGCAGAGCCACAATCTCTTTATTAGAGAGCAAGCCCTCTGCAGTCTCTGAGAGATTCATGCTGGCACCCTCTCGTATGATTTGTCACTTGATTTGTCATTAAAATAACGCCAAATCCTGCCTCAAATAAACTAAGGAAATGAGAATAAAGTCATACAAGATACAATCCACTTCTTATTGGTTAAAAATGAACCGAGAATATCTTGTGGGATCGGTGCCTATGCCTAGAGGTATTAGAAAAAAATTCTGAGAAAAAAAGAATAAAAAACAAAAAGGAAAAATCTAAAGCTCATGCATTAGCTCTTTATCATCTAGGATAAACAACTTGAGATGAGAGAGATCAAATGTATGATTCTTGCTTTCTCACCATGACTCCCAGAACCCATCCAAAGCGAACAAGCTTGACTTTGGGCCGTCCATCTTCCTCTGGTGGTGAGGGAAGATCATCAGGGTCTGGCTGTTACCAGGAACATCCAGGGAATCAACATCAAAATCAAATATGTCATCATATATACAAAAATCTTTGTTTGTGATATTCATTTAGACTCACTTATATGTGTTAATAAACTTAATTAGATGTGTATTTGCATTTAAATGACTACTTCTGGAGTTTTACTTACTGGTTTGCGCAGAATATCCAGTGACGGTCTGGTGCTTTTTATACGTCCGGACCACGTGTCTTTGGCATAAAATTCATATTTTGGCACGGGGTCTAGCGGATTGTAGAATGACATTTTTTGCTGGTCCTTCTCCTTTCCATAAACACCCTCCCCCATATCCACGCTAACACCTTGAGGTGGGATGTTGCTGTCCGAATTCCGCATTCCCGGGATTAAGTTTCTGATACGAGCAATATATCTGGCCATGGTGGATTCTGTGGTTCCCCTCCTGCTTTAATCCTTGTGATGATCACAAAATAATCCCTCAGATCCAGAGGAATCACATCGGACAATTACAGTTTGTTCCAGCGAGCCAAGCGGGCATGAAAAGACCTTGCTCTGCTGTCAGGAAATGAGCTGCATTTTCTTTTATACTTTAACTGAGCCTATCTACATACACCCACCCACAAACAAATACATTATTATACATATACAGACATTGCTGCAGAACCATGACTGGGAGCTATTTGTAATGTGTACTCATGCTTTCTTTGAAATAATGTTTGGAAATATCAATAAACAGGTTTCACATAGATCTGTCAAACAGAGACTTTGTCTGCCAAAAGCAAAATTCGTAACTTAGTAAGGAAGAAAAAAAAAAACTTGATTAATATAAAACTAGTCAATATTTACAAGCAAGAGAAGAAGAAAAACTTTAGACAAAAGTTTAGACATCTGAAGATTAAGTCACCATCATAAATAAAGCGATTACGGATCATGCTAATGTGCTGACAGATAAAGAGTTTATGGAGTGTTTTGCATAACCACATATTAGTTGGATAGGCCTGGAAATGTGGCATAAAACAGGGATTTTCAATGCTTTGAAGCATGTGCAACATTTGTCCAGCTGTTATCAGGGCAGCATGCAACATCCCAAACCTGTTCACACACCATAAAACAAGCAGGAAAGAAAAGGACACAAATAAGATCTTTTTAATTTAATCAAGTGACAATGACTACATGGAAAGACTTCAGCTCAATCACTGCTGTTTCACAGATCATCAATTTTGCCTCAAAAGTTTCTCTTGAAATGCTACAGTAGAGCGAAAATAGACCCGGATATGAGTCAATAGTTATCCTTTAGCTTTAAAATGGATGTTTTAATGAGAAATGTTTCATATTGAGATTCCTGGCAAATCTGAGACATCTCTATTAAAGATGAGACATGGAATTATTGAGTCTTTTTCTCAGATCTGAGAAGCAGGAAACTCAGTCTTTGAACATGTTGTCATGTCAGACATACAGTGCATTAAGGCTAGGGTTGAACTGTATTCTCAGCACAAGTTTTGTCAAAATTGGGGCAAGTTGTCACACATGTGTTGTAAATTGTATACATTCATTACATTTTATGAGTTATGTTTTAATATATAATTTGCAGCAAAACAATCTGTATAGTATACAAAACACTCTAATGAGCTGATTGATGAGGGCTAATTAGTGCAAACAGGTGATAATGGTCATTGAGAGCCTTTAAAAGACCTCCATTTCAGTCACTTCAATTAAAGAGAAAGCAATGTGTGTAAGATGATGGAATGAGTGTGATTATTGAGAGAGGGTGTGCATACTGAGCGGAGGGATTGGAAGATTTATTCAAAGATGACAAATAAATTTCTATTTAGTTGTTAATACTGACAACCATATGTCACACCTTCTTCGCTTTACTGCTGCTAGAGTGCTCCCTCCGTACAGAAAGACAAGTGTGAATACTCTGTTCTATGTTCAGTGAAATATTGCAGATCACGTCATTTCAACATGCCAAAATACATTGGGGGTGTCTTCAACACGCATTTCAGTAGGAATTCATGCTATATGGCATTTCTGTTGAGGGTAAAAGATGCAGATTGGAAGACTTGGATTAACCTCCTACGACCTGGCGTCCGCATACATGGACATGACATTTTTGGCTGTATGCACCATAATACTTAATTCTGTGTAACGGGAACCTATCGTACACAAACGTGGACACTTACAATGCAATCTGGTGGTGTCAGAAGAAAAAAAAAAAAACACCTCACACCTAAATTTCAAGATGGTGGCAAACACATCTGAAAAGTCAGGCAGCCACAGCAGACCAAAACCTCACAAGGCAAAAAATCTATGGAAACTGTGAAAACATTTTTGTTAGAAACAATTTGTTAGAAAACATCAATTTACATTAGTTTATAACAGTATAAATTGACATTGTATATGTGATAAATAACTTAACATTGATTTGTATTTGTTAAAAATGTTAAAATGTTTGGGAAGAATTTGTTAGAAAACATCAATGTACAGTAGTTTACAACAGTGTGTGATGAATACATTTTACAGAATTTTATTTGTTGAAAATGTGAAAGGGTTAACAAAAACTGTAACTGTGAAAACATAGTTTGTGAAGAATTTAAAGAAGTTGAAACTTCTGAGAATGAGATTTGCATTTTGTTACACAATTGTGTCTGCATTGTTTTCTGTGGATACAGATCGAGTCATCTTTTTTTTTTTTTTTCATGTTCAAAGAAAATATATGGTTATTATATTTATTGGTTCCTCCTAACCCCAAATAGCTAGAAGAAATCTAAAATGCAAGCCAAACCAAACCTTAGGAGGTGAAAACATTTTCTCCTTGATTTCTCATGATGATGGACGGCAAACTGAAATTGTTGTTTACGGAACCATGTTTGCCCCGTTTGATTTGTTTGGTTATTTCAAGTCTAGTTTTGGACTCAGGCTTTTCATAGCGTCTTTTATGAAACACTTTTATCTTCCTTCAAAAGCCTTATCTTCCTTCAAAATGTAAGAAACATAATTTGAAGGTAAACTCAGCTGCTAATTATTAATAAACTTATATTTAGGTCTATTCCCTATTCCAAATGTTTTTAACAAAAAATGTTTGCTTACAGAATTTATGTGTGAATTTATGCAATTTATGTGAATTTATGCAATTCAATCTCTGGGTCACTCATTTACAATCCTCAAAATTCATTAACATTAGAACAAGGTTAAGAGTAACTGTTGTGGAATTTTTCATGAGAAGTTTTCCCAAATATGAATCCACTTAATTATCATGAGACCCACTCTGTTTGAATCAGCTGATGGTGATTTTTACATGTAAACAATCATAATCATTATTATATGATCTACTTACCATAAACAAACACACTCAAACAGTGTATTTCTGCTATGGCTTTATTTTGTAATTTAATGCAGTGACATTGAGTGTAAATTAGGAATTTAAAGTAAACACTATTGAGAAGCAAAATACATATATATATATATATATATATATATGAAGTCTTTAGAGACATGGTGCTAATATTTGTTATTTTTTACATTCACAAGCAGTTTAGAAGCAGAACATATGTGCAATTCATAACAATAATCTAAATATATATTTATAGGCAGCTGAAATGTAACATTTTCTAAATTCTTATAATGTTTTGGTCAATTACATGTAATTTTACAAAGCAAGCACAAATAAACATGTTGTAATATTATAAGTTTTTTTGTCCTCATTGAAACTGTATGAAAATTCTACCCTGAAATGAAGGTCCTGAGATCAGAAAAAGTGCTTCCCTCCACCAGCTTAACTCTACTGTGTTTCCATTCTATCATTTCTAACCTATATCATCCTCAAAGATAAAGACATGTGAAATAAATATACATTCGTAGTAATACAGTCACTGTTCAAGAGGATTAAGCAGCTCATTTCAGAACAACAGGTTCAGCATCTTTACATTGCAAATTATGTGCAGTCATAAATGTGTTTAAGGATGAACAGTCAGAATAATGTGAGGGTTTTACTGGCAGTAGAAGGTCATGACGTTCTGCTGGTTTCCACGTATAAGCAGGACGGGACAGTGGATGCCATAGCTCAGCGTGTCCAGCCAGGCCATATACAGAGAACTGGGACAGGTGACATCAGGGACTGGAAGAGAACTGAAACACACACACACACACACATAGATACACATACATAAACTACTATTTGAACATTTGGACACACTTGAAGGAATTTGTTTATGATCTCAAAACCCTTTCGATCTAAAGGCTTCTATTTAAATACTTGAAATTCATTATTTTATACATTTCCCTGGTTTACTCCGTTTAGCCTCAGTATCAAGTACTAAGTGGTAAAGATGGCCATCCAGTGCTCTGGGTGCCCAGAGAAGGCCTACTCGTATTAGTTAAGCTGTGCTCATTTGAAGTCCTCATGAGTCACTTTCAGGTCAACTAGTCTAACTATCGATACTCACACTACAACCAGAGCCGCGTGGATGGAGTTCTTCTTGATGATCTCGTTTAGCCGTAGCGTCCTCTCGATCTGAATGTAAATACAGAGTAATTTTAGTTAACTGATGAATTGTACTTGTGTTCATAGCTCCACACACTATGAAACACAAACACACACACCTTTGGTCTTATGACCTCCAGGTCTTTGTCGGACACCTTCCATGGACTCAGTCTCTTGAGCTCCTGTACGTCTCCTCTGGCCTGTTCTTCAGTTAGCCTGAAGGGTTCAATGGTTTCCTCGTAATGCTGCAAACTACAGGAACGGAGAGGAAGGAAACCACAGCACTTACTATAAACCTGCATGTCTTTTGCATGTGTGTTCATAAGCGTGTTTGTGTCCATATCTTACTTTTTAGCTAGAGGAGGTCTGTCCACGTCTGTTATTACGATGACGTCATCGATCTCCAGCCGGAATCTCTTTAACAGCATCTTCATGCTGAAATGAGAAACACGTTGACTTGTCTGCCTATCAAAACTTATATATATATATATATATATACAAAAATGAAGACTGATTAGCGCACTCTTTTTGGTCCTCCTTCATGGTCTCCGGGTCTCCTAAGATAAACACTCTGAGTTTGCTCTTTTTCCAGCGATTTCTTCTGGTCAACAAATACGGCACTAAAAGAGTTAGACCTGAAAGAGAGCAACAGCATTTCACAGTGAGAAAAATATGGAAATCATAAATATATATATGTATATAAATATATATATATATATATATATATATATATATATCAAAACTGACCACTCCAGACTGAGCCAGTATGATGTTTCAGCAGGGAGTTTAAGTATAATTCTCACCTCCATCATCAGAGATCCAGTAGATGTCAATGGTCTTCCTGCCCTGTTTCGTCTGAAACACTGATCTGACCTGCTCATTCGAGCCATCGTCAGAAATATCTGGATAGAGAGTCAAAAAAGGAGCTTTATAAGGTCAGATCGGTCATATCATCACACCAACTGAAGCTTGATTGGAAAAAGTCTCTGCACCCCATGTGCTGATTTGCTGATTCAAATTAATTGTAAAATATTGCATTTCTGTTTTGATGGTGACGCATCAAGCTTGTCACAATGGTGCTGCATCGAAAATTTCAGTTAGATAATTGACGTGCGAGACTTGTCGTCAAATTATGTTTGAGAGGTTATGTCTTCCTCTTCCATAGACACCACTGCATATTTTTACAAACTACAAATGTTTTTGCTAGTACTGTGTATTTTTTTGTATTTAATTGTCTGAAATATAAGAATTGATTTGGAGTGGAGCTTGCCTGATTCAGAGTGTCTATTTACACTAAGTGCAAATAGCCCACCTTGTTGGCAGTGGCTATTTACACTAACTTCACCCACCAATGTGTAATGGGGCTAGTCAACACTACAAAAGATGGCCATCAATCATCAGATCCAGTGGTGTAGAGGATAAAGCGTGCGTTTATATAGGATAAAGGTTGTGTTCTCTCCCCACTGCTCTTCTCCCTCTACACCAGTGGTGTCCAAACTACGGCCCACGGGCCATCTGCAGCCCGCTATCAGCCCTGTCCCGGCCCGCGAGGGATTTTTTAAAAATGATACGAATCTGCAGAGGTGGGAGAAGTACAGGCGTTTTCATCCGGCCGTGAGGCAGTTGTTTTATATTGGATATTTTGATGCAATATCAGTAGAATCCAATAGATGGTGCTGTAGCCTGTAGTGCGGTATAGGAATATAGTTCAGTCCTATATTTATGAATGGAAGAAACTGCACAGGCAATATGGCGGAATAGTCCCGCTTTGTAAATGAAAGAGCTAATCACTGAGTAGGAGAACAAATGCCAGTGTTATCCTCCTGCTGTAATTTATTGGGGAAAACATGGAAATAATTTGTCATTGTATCTTGCAAAGATATGCTTTCTTCTTCTTCACGTTTTTTTTATAAAAATGGATACAGTACTGTACTTTCTGCTGCAATTTCCAAGGCGACTTATAAAGTGATCAAGGTCAAACGCAAATTGCGCATATTAGGATTGGTGACAAATGAGAAAAGGCAAGTGAATATTGTGGATTTTCCTGCAATCACGCCACTAGTTTCAGTTTCGATTTAAATATTTAGGCTGGGTGTTTATAATAAATGTTTGCAGTTAATGCTACTATAATTTGTTCGTTTTTTACTTACATTTTTCGTAATTTGGCCCTTGAGTCAAAATGTTTGCCCACCCCTGCTCTACACCAATGATTGCACCTCTAAAGACCCCTCTGTCAAGTTTCTGAAGTTTGCAGATGACACCACACTCATCGGTTTCATTCAGGACAGGGACAAGTCAGGAGGTTTAAAGAGCTGGCTGTCTGTTATTGTCCCAATAAGGCAGCATCCATTTAATAAATTAAATTAAAATGATCATTTACAGTCAATGTGTAATTACTGCATACTGCTTTAATGTACTACATTACTGAGGTGCAGATAATTGCATCCATTTGCAATAAATATTAGAAATAGCAGAAAATCCTTCAGTTTTAACATAGTGTAAAGAGACCCATTGCTATTTGCACTTAGTGCTGCTGCCTTTTTGATTGGATGACTGCATAACAAGAGATATGTTTTTATCCAACAAATTCAACTTGTGCAAAAAACATAACATTTGCAAATAAAGCACCGTTTACATCCCATGTGCTCAAAAGTACACTGGCTTTTCCATTCTGTGTTTTAATTTGGCATCCAAGAATTATAACATTCTAGTATGTCACATCACTTCACTAGCAGTGTCAGTGGAGTGAAAGTGCACAGAAAAAAAGACAGGTCCATGTTTCACCTGAATCGCGGTCACTCTCGTCCTTTTCACAGCCAACTTCATCTGAGACGAATGCTGGATTGTCAATTGCTGATGATCCACCTTCAGCCAAAACAAACTCACTTCAGTTTTGATTTTACAACTCAAACTGTAGTGTCAATCCATTTTCTAGGCAGTATACTGTATAAAACACACACCTGTATTATCTGTTACGTCCAGTCCGTCCATCATTTTCAGAATCGCAATGCCATAGTTGGAGTCGAATGCGATGCTGAATGAGAAACATTATACAATGTTGAAATACAAAGAAAAGTGCGACCAATTCACTGACATTTCTGAAGAAAACCAGCAGCTCACCTAATGATGTTCATGTAGTCCTCTAAGCTCTCCGGTTTACATTCCTGCCAGTTCATCTTGTATCCCAAAACCAAAGTGTCTGGCTTCAGTTTACCGAGACCTGAAGCCTAGAAAGATGATTGATGAGAAGAGCAAAGATTCTGTTAGAAGTATGTGACTAGAAGAATAAACAGATCTGAAGCTAGCAATGGTCATACCTGCATGAGATTATATGTGCCCTCTTTCAGACTGCTAGCATTGAAGGACGTGTAGAAAGAACGAACTTTCCTCTGATTCAGCCAGTCCACCAGCATATCGGTGCTGTACTGTGGGAGGCTGGACTTGTCATCCTCCTGAAAGCACAACAGAGAGCAAGAAATGCCTTCACATCACATTTTTTAATTTAGCAAGGAAGCATCAAATTGTCAGTTTATCAGAATAAGATGAAGGCCACGTACCACGATAATGTTCCCACAGATCATCAGGCAGATGTTTTTGGTGAACGTACCCACAAAGTCCACCAGAGCGGGGCGAACGTTCGGAGGGCCGGTCAGAACAAGACACTGAGGCCTAAGAGAGTGTTTATACGTGAGCGGATGTTGTATAGTGATCTGAAGCAGTCGGTTTGATAAAAATGTTTAGTCTTACCTGTAGTTTTTGACGTGATCTTTGACATCATTTAGAGACATCGAGAAGGACAAAGCCATGTTGTAGAAACCCGCCTGATAAGACGTGCCCCAGTTTACCTCTGGACACATGATCAGATAAGATTATTATATTTTTTAATAATTGAAAATACTGAATTAGGAGTTCTGCAGCTGGACTGATAAAGGATGATACTCACTAGGTTTTGTGTAAGTAACATAGCCTAAGAGGAAGAGAACGATACAGAAGGTGACAAGAGCGGCCCACCATGTGAATAAAAACATGAGGAGGAATGACAAGAAAGCACCAAACAGAGATGTCCATGGAGAATAGTAATGATACTCTGGTCGCCAACCTGCAAGAGAAAACAACCATTTCTTATTTTAATTCACCCCATCTACAACTGTTTTTTTTTTTCTTTCTTTCTTTTTTCTTCTTTCCTATCCTTAATAACAAGGGTGTAACATAAATTACAGTACAGCAAGGCTGTCAAGCTTATTTTATGACCTCCTTACAGAAACATGAGCTCAGAGAACCTCAGAGGCATTGTCATTTGGACTAGAAACATGCAAATGTATTGGTTAAAAAGAGGTTTTTCAATTCTGGAATCCTAAAATGTTACATGTTTGTTGCATGCAATTAGGGGCCAAGCACCGAAGGTGCATAGGCACCAACTGTATCCATTGATCTTCTTCTTCCGCTCTTGAGTCTATGGCAGCCCATAGAACCGCTTGCATGAACGTTGTGAAATTTGGCACAGTGATAGAGGACAGTCTGAAATGTCACCATAGCAAATTTGGAGTCTCTAACTCAAACTCTCTAGTGCCACAACTCGTCCAAATTTCACTCATGTTTATGCTTATAACTTTTTACCCGTAAGGCACAGAAGAACAAGGTTTAGAATAAGGTTTAGTTTTTCTTGTTCTTTTTTTAATTGCTTGAAAAACCTACTTTTTCGAACTCGTCTTGGACGGTTTGTCTGATTTTCACCAAAATTGTCTCAGGTCATCTTTAGACCATGCTGGCAAACAGTTATGGAATTCACGTTGATTAGTCAAACTGTTCTCGAATAACAAGTGAACAAATTCAAACAAAAAGCATGCAAAAATGGATGTGAGGCTATATCTCTGCAAAGGTTTGGCGTATTGAGACCAAACTTGGTGTGTGTGTTATAACAAACATGACCCGAGGCTACCCGCAGTGTTTAGTGATACCTAGTGGTCAGGAGATATGGAAAATGGCTATTTTAGCATATAACTTCTGAATGGTTTGACCAAAAATCACAATCACATCATGCCAAGTCGAATGATGTCCCAAAGTCCCATGTCAGCCATTTTGAGCATTGGCCATTTTGAATTTTGTTGTAAAATGTTATATTTTACGAACGCATTGATGTATCGTTACAAAACTTGGTATGGGTCATCAGCACAATGCCCTGAAGGAGCCTGAGAAGTTGCGCCACCTAGTGGTAACATCAAGTATTCGCGTACTTGTAACTTTGGCTGTGGTCGACTTATTTTCACCTTTTCAGACGCCTGAATCCTTGCCGAGTCCAGCGATACCAAAACATGCCAAGTTTTGCCTTATGGTTTGTGCAACAGCATTTTAGTGCTTAAAAACATTTGCCAATATCTTAGAAACCGTTACTCCGATCGACACAAAACCACCGTAGGAAATTTGAAAACATAGCGTGTAAGTTTGAAGAACGAGTGACATAAATGGTGGACTAAAGCCTATTTTACACCCTGTTGACAATCTCTAATATCTATCATTAACGCAGTGCAAAACTGATAAAGATGATAATCAGGTTCTCACCAGGTGACTGGGTGACCGACGCATGGAAGGTGCTGAAGTTGATGAGGCCGTAAGAGCAGAGGAAGAAGTTGGAGATCAGAGGAGCGATTGTGTTCAGGTCACCTGAAAAAAATCAACATGACATTAAAGCATCTGCAAAGAGAAACATCTCAGTAACTGATCTGGAGGAGATCCAGGACTCACCGATGAGGATGAAAGCCATAGCAATGCAGAAAGCTAGAGTATATGCACGCAGAGGCTCGTGGTTTTTCCCGTAACCTTTCCCAAAGAAGCCAATGAAGGGGTAGATGTTATCCTTACACAAACACTGTGGAAAAAACCAATATAATAGTTATAACATATGTTGCATTTCACTGTGAGTTGAACAAATAACAATATAATTAAATAATTGCTGAAATGTCTACCTGGAAAATTTTGGGAGCGGACACCAAGAAACCCAGAGCTGATGACAAGGTGGCGGCAAAGACCCCAATGGTGATCAAAATGCCCCATCCTGAAACAGTGGTAAGAATCTGGTGTGGACAAAAAAAACAAACAGAAATCACCCTTCAACTTATCCATCCATTATATCCACCCACGGTTTTGACATTTCGCAACCTTGGAATTATTAAGATTGTTGTATTATTATTATTATTATTATTATTATTATTATTATAAATATCAAATAAATAAATAAAAAAAATCCATCATCATAATGTAAATAAGTTGTCACAGCATAAGATATGAATAACTCTATTTTGACACAAATCTCAGAACCTTACAATTCCAAGGAGATGATTTGCTTAAACATTATTTCTAAATGCACTGAAGTGAATTGTAAAATCACTTTACACGTATCAGAGTTCACAAAACTTGGACTCTAGCACAAAGTAGAATAAAATATTTTTCACTTGTGTCTGTGCTATCAGACTCAGAAATGCATAGTGTGAATTTTAGCACAATTTTTATGATAAAATTGTTTAAAAACTGACAGTAAAAATCCAAAGATGCAAACTGCATGGCTTTTTTAATCAAATGTCACTGGTTTGAATTGAAAATATTAATTCAATGTGATGAGACATTAACAAATAAACTAAAACCATAAAAATTGCTGCTTGGAACATAAACATTAACTAAAAAAAAAATAATAATAATCTCATTTTCATTTAGTTATTCTTTTAGTAAAATAACTAAAACTGAAATAAAAAAAAATTAAGAAAAACTATAAACATTAAAAATACAGCGGGTACAGAAAGTATTCAGACCCCCTTCAATTTTACACTCTTTGTTATATTGCAGCCATTTGCTAAAATCATTTAAGTTCATTTTTTTCCTCATTAATGTACACACAGCACCCCATATTGACAGAAAAACACAGAATTGTTGACATTTTTGCAGATTTATCAAAAAAGAAAAGCTGAAATATCACATGGTCCTAAGTATTCAGACCCTTTGCTGTGACACTCATATATTTAACTCAGGTGCTGTCCATTTCTTCTGATCATCCTTGAG
This sequence comes from Cirrhinus molitorella, assembly GCA_033026305.1. NCBI lineage: Eukaryota > Metazoa > Chordata > Actinopteri > Cypriniformes > Cyprinidae > Cirrhinus > Cirrhinus molitorella. Next base: position 3,400,290 of record CM065118.1, on the reverse strand, counting down.
ATGGTTCTACACCTTCATTTGAGTCCAGCTGTGTTTGATTATACTGATTGGACTTGATTAGGAAAGCCACACACCTGTCTATATAAGACCTTACAGCTCACAGTGCATGTCAGAGCAAATGAGAATCATGAGGTCAAAGGAACTGCCTGAAGAGCTCAGAGACAGAATTGTGGCAAGGCACAGATCTGGCCAAGGTTACAAAAATTTTTTGCTGCACTTAAGGTTCCTAAGAGCACAGTGGCCTCCATAATCCTTAATTGCAAGATGTTTGGGATGACCAGAACCCTTCCTAGAGCTGGCCATCCGGCCAAACTGAGCTATCGGGGGAGAAGAGTCTTGGTGAGAGAGATAAAGAAGAACCCAAGGATCACTGTGGCTGAGCTCCAGAGATGCAGTCGGGAGATGGGAGAAAGTTGTAGAAAGTCAACCATCACTGCAGCCCTCCATCAGTCGGGGCTTTATGGCAGAGTGGCCCGACGGAAGCCTCTCCTCAGTGCAAGACACATGAAAGCCTGCATGGAAGGACTCCAAGATGGTGAAAAATAAGATTCTCTGGTCTGATGAGACCAAGATAGAACTTTTTGGCCTTAATTCTAAGCGGTATGTGTGGAGAAAACCAGGCACTGCTCATCACCTGTCCAATACAGTCCCAACAGTGAAGCATGGTGGTGGCAGCATCATGCTGTGGGGGTGTTTTTCAGCTGCAGGGACAGGACGACTGGTTGTAATCGAGGGAAAGATGAATGCAGCCAAGTACAGGGATATCCTGGACGAAAACCTTCTCCAGAGTGCTCAGGACCTCAGATTGGGCCGAAGGTTCACCTTCCAACAAGACAATGACCCCAAGCACACAGCTAAAATAACGAAGGAGTGGCTTCACAACAACTCTGTGACTGTTCTTGAATGGCCCAGCCAGAGCCCTGACTTAAACCCAATTGAGCATCTCTGGAGAGACCTGAAAATGGCTGTTCACCAACATTTACCATCCAACCTGACATAACTGGAGAGGATCTGCAAGGAGGAATGGCAGAGGATCCCCAAATCCAGATGTGAAAAACCTGTTGCATCTTTCCCAAAAAGACTCACGGCTGTATTAGATCAAAAGGGTGCTTCTACTAAATCTGAGCAAAGTGTCTGAATACTTAGGACCATGTGATATTTCAGTTTTTCTTTTTTAATAAATCAGCAAAAATGTCAACAATTCTGTGTTTTTCTGTCAATATGGGGTGCTGTGTGTACATTAATAAAGGAAAAAAATGGCTGCAATATAACAAAGTGTAAAAAATGTAAGGGGGTCTGAATACTTTCCGTACCCACTGTAAATGAAAGGACAACAAAATTACTAAAACGGTAACTAAAATAAAAATATGAAAATTATGAACTCAAAGTATTGTTAAATAGTGATAAAATTGCATTGATTGGGTGTTAGATTAAAAGCGAATGTGTGCATATTGTGAATTAATTAAACAGACTTTCCTGAAAGCCCTTCAATTAAATAAAATAGATATATTACATTACTTTAAAATGCATTCCAATTTTCTCAGTAAAATTGATGAAACACAACGGAAATGAACCGATTGTTTTATGGATTTATCAACAGGGCTGATGCACTCACCCGGAGGTTGTTTGCCAGTCCATGGCTACATGTGCGGTTCTGTTCACACCGATCAAAATTCCAGCCTAATTTGCAGCCCATTCCAGTGCAGTGTGTTGTGAAATTTGTCAGGGCTAAACTATCGTTCACATTACCAGAAGCGTCTCTCACGACAGTTGCAGCTGAGAGAGTAGAGAGGAAATTGCTTTAGTCGGTCTTTCACCCAATAAGATACAGTGTTTATGATGCAATACAGTGCAACAGAATGTCTCACCACATGTGATTGAGATCAATAAATAGCTCAAGGTGGTCCAGAGAATCGCCAGCAGGGTCCCTTTAGGAATCCCACCTGTTGGATCCTGAAATAACATGGAATAGCATTTAATAATCATTTAGTGTTTTAATGACTTTTTAAAGTCACTTTTTTTATTCTTTACATGCTCCATCTGAAAAAAAAAAATACAATTACTTTGAGATCTCCACAGATGTTGACGCCAGACAGAATTCCTGTGGCAGCCGGGAAGAAGATGGCGAACAGCTTGAAGAAATATCCATTTGGGCCTCGGTAGGAGGGCAGCAAATTCTCCACGAAAATGTCACCTGGAAGAAGAAAGTGTGGTTAGGTTTTGCTTGTCTTTTGCCAAACGCTCTGACAAGCGCTTTTTTTGTCTTGGTTTCTAGTACAAATATCTAAATCAAGATACATTTACGTACACTTGAAGTTTCATTAGATCAGGATCCAGTGTACTCACCACGGTAGCCGAAAAATCCCACAGACTCCTTCTCAGTGTTGGGGGGAATGACCGTCCCCACAAAATAATTAATTAAGGATAGCATGATGGCGATAAAGAACAGGATCTGAGCCTGTGGTGGAGCGAAAACCGAGGCAAACAGTTGTGTTAAAAGAAGCAATATTGGAAAATTCGAAGAAAAACTGAAGAAATGGAACATACCTTCGCCTCCCAAGCCATGCCGGCGAATGTGATGCAGAGGAGGATGCAGACAGTAACTGCCCCAATGATCCTCACATCATTGACATCGTCCACCATCTGAGATTTATAGTCCTGAGAAGAGAGAAAATGATTGTGGATGAGATTGAAACAGTTATGTTGTCTGTTCACTTTGAGCTCAACCGTATTTGCTATAACTTTGTTCATTTACTTGTATTTTTACACATGCAACTCCTGCCTTTCTTTTATGGACCAAAAATATTGGCACCCCCAAAGGGACATGAAATCAGAGGAAAAATGTGTGTTCTTCTAAGAAACTTTGAGTCAAAAATTCTAAGAACAAACCTGGATTTTGCATATGCTTGTTTGTTTATTCAAACACGTCTGAGCAACAGTGATGAGTCATTCTTCATCTCCCTCATCGTGTTGCCAAATTACACAACTTCTTGAAAGGAATTAGTGTTTTAAGAAAGTTTTTTGTTTTTTTTTTTTAAATGTGTGCATGTCTCACCTTGAGAAGATCTCGTACGGTCTCTGAGAACCCCACTGTGTGGAGCGCACAGGCGATAGCGTTGGCGAACGCAAAGAGCAAACCGATGGGTGCTCCGAGCTCCGGACCCAGACTCCGAGAGATCATGAAGTATGTGCCACCTGGAGAAAGGATAACAGATGAACCTCCCCATGGACAAACTGGCTTTGCTTGTTGAAATAATACACCTCATTAACCCTTTAATTGTCATCGCCCCACCTGTGGGACACCTATGTTTACTTCACCATTTTACAAATAAATCCTAATCGAATCATGACAAATTATATATTGTTGGAAAGGTCTAAGACTTCTAAATAGATATTTGACCTTTTTTTTGGTTGCAAATGATGTAGGAAAAGTGATAGATTAATTTATGACAAGAGTGCACCTCATAAATCTACTTCATAACAGGAGTTTTGACCTTTGTCACAAAAATACTTTCTTTGTTGCCTTTTTCCCTATTTTTTAGAAATTATAGATCACTTGAATCTCAAAATTCATCCTTTGAAAACCATTTTAAAATCAGACATTGCACTATGATGGAAAATGTACATCAAAATCATATCACAAAATGTTTTTGTTCAGGAATTGCAAAAAAAAAAAGTTTAAATACTGCATTTTCAAGTCTGTGTTCAAAAATGGGAGTGACCATTAAAGGGTTAAATGTTCTTAAGACAAATAAAAACATTGCATTTCTTGGGCAAGTTTACTTCCAGGTTCTTCTGTTGTTTTAAGGATGTTACAGAAAATGTGCGGTTTCAGATTAAAACTGACATAATTTGAAATGCATCTTATTTACTTTAATAATGTTCCTGGTTTTATGGTGACTCACTCACCAGAGTAGACCTTCCCGTTAGTGGAGATTGCTGACACCGAAGTTGCCGTGATCGTTGTGATAACGATAGACATGAAGATAATGACGTAGGTCAGAACTGCAAGTAAAAAGGCATAAATGGCACACCAAACTAGTTTAGATTATGCCTGGATGCTTTTAATTATCCGAAAGAGGAAACGTTTAACTGTTAAAAAAGCATTTGAGATGTGAATTAAACTAAATTCAATTAAGCCAGATGGAGGATTGACTCACTGAGTCCGGCTTGAGACGTGATCCACGGCAGCCGCAGGTACATAATGACTCCCCAGATGTTCAACATAGCACGAATCTGAAACGATCATAGCAAAAACATTAGTGGTATATGAATGTTTCACCCCATATTGTAAAGAGAGAACTAAGATATTACATTTTGCATAAAGAAAATGTATTTATTCAGATTGCAATTATGCTGATATGTTGAATTTATGTTGAATTTATGAAAATAAGTGAGATTATAGAGCTGAGAAAATGCATCAGCGGTAATTTTATGGGGAAAAATACATTTTAGGCACACATTTGTGACCCTGGACCACAAAACTAGCCTTAAGTCGCTGGGGTATATTTGTAGCAATAGCCAAAAATACATTGTATGGGTCAAAATTATTGATTTTTCTTTTATGCCAAAAAGCATTAGGATATTAAGTAAGTATCATGTTCCATAAAGGTATTTTGTACATTTCCTACCATAAATATATAAAAAAATATTTTTTAAAAAAGTAATATGCATTGCTAACAACATCATTTGGACAACTTTAAATTCTATTTTCTCAATATTTATGTATTTGTATTTATTTATTTATTTATTTATTTATTTTTTGCAGTGATTACTAATATGTAAAACCAAGATTTTGTATTACATTTAGCAGATGATTTTATCCAAAGCAACTTACAAATGAGGGCAAAAAAAAAAAAAAAAAATAATAATAATAATAATAATATATATATATATATATATATATATATATATATATATATATATATATATATATATATATATATATATATTAATATTAATAATATTAATATTATTAATATTTATTAATATAAAAATATTAATAAAATAAAATGTATTTTAAAATTAAAATAAAAAAAACTGTTGTATTCAATAGTTGTAAGAATCAAATGTGACCCTGGACCACAAAACCAGTCATAAGTGTACATTTTTCGAAATTGAGATTTATACATCATCCAAAAGTTGAATAAATAAGCTTTTTTTTTTTTTTTTTGGCTTGTAAGGATAGGGCTGAATTTGACTGAGATACAAGTCTTTGAAAATCTGGAATCTGAGGGTACAAAAAAAAAAAAAAAAAAAATCCAAATATATAGAGAAAATTGCCTTTATATTTGTCCAAATTAAGTTCTTAGCAATGCATATACTAATAAAAAAATATGTTTTTATATATTTACAGTAGGAAATTTACAAAATATCTTCATGGAACATAATCTTTATTTAATATCCTAATGATTTTTGGCATAAAAGAAAAATAGATAATTTTGACCCATACAACGTATTTTTGGCTATTGCTACAACTATACCTATGCTACTTAAGACACATGACATTCATATCCAGTAAGCTTGTAGTGTTTGGGCTCACTGAGAGAGACATTAACAGATTTCTTGGAAAATCTGAGCACTGACTGTAGCTCACCATTTAACATCAGAAACAACTAGAGATGTTAATAAGATCACAGTTATGATTGTTGCTTTCTCACCATGACTCCCAGAACCCATCCAAAGCGAACAAGCTTGACTTTGGGCCGTCCATCTTCCTCTGGTGGTGGGGGAAAATCATCAGGGTCCGGCTGTTACCAGGAACATCCAGAGAAGATCAAAATCGAATATGTTGCCATATAAACAATCTTTGAGTGCAATATTTAATTAGACTCATTTGTATGAGTTAAGAATCTTTTTTTTTTTTTTTTTTTTTTCAAATGACCACTTCTGGAGTTTTACTTACTGGTTTGCGTAGGACATCCAGTGATGGTCTGGTTCTTTTTATACGTCCTGCCCATGTGTCTTTGGCATAAAAGTCATATTTTGGAACGGGATCGAGTGGATTAAAGAATGACATTTTTCTCATGTCCTTCCCAGAATCAACCTCCACGGTGACATCTTGAGGCGGACCATTGTCCGGACGGCGAAGACCTGGGATTACGTTTCTGATGCGTTCGATATATTTGGCCATTGTGGGCTTTCTATGACTTAAAACTATAAGATGTCGACCGTTCCTGCTTTAATCCTTACGGAGAAATGTTCCTACACATCCACGGAAATCACAGCGCCAACCTGAGCGGAGATGAACAGACCTTCCTCTGCTTTGAGAAAATTAGTTTACTTTTATACCATAATTGAGCCTAAATAGACACACCCATTATTAGACATACACAAACAGTGTTGCAGAACCATGACTGGCACTTCTTTGTATTGTGTTCTCTTGCTATCTTAGAAGTCTTCTTCAGAAACATCAACAGACTGGTTTCCCAACATGCCACATCTGTCAAACAGAGAGATTGTCTACCAACAGACATCAAAACATCAAATGTGAACATCAAATATCCTTCATCTGCTCTACACTTCATGTAGAGCAGCTCAGACCATTTGATGAGAAATGACTGTGTTCATATTGAGACTTTTGATGGAAGACAATCTGAGACATTTCACTTTTAGTCTACACATATGAGATTACAAAGGTCTTTTCCCAGGAAAAACCTCTGAGAAGCAGGAAACTTCAAACTGTCTAAATTTGGCATTTAATATCACTGCTGTCCAAAAAAAAACTGAAAAACAATTAAGATTTTAGAGAGATTTTTTTAACTGTCACTCCCTTTTTTTGAAAATAGATGTGAAAATGCACTATGCAAACTTAAATTTTCATAATTCATGAACAAAAAAACATTTTGTAATATGACTTTGATGTACATTTTCCATGGTAATGCAATGTCTAATTTTAAAAAGGTTTCCAAAGGATGAATTTTGAGATTTAAAGTTTTCTACCGATATATAATTTCTTATGATTTCTTAAGTGTGATAGTGAAAAATGCAACGAAGAAGAAGAGGGTCAGAACTCCTGTTATGAAGTAAATTTTTTTAGGTGCACTCTTGTCATAAATTAATCAAAATTACTTTTCCTACATAATTTGTAACACAAAACAGTGGTCACATATCTATTTAGGAGTCTTAGACCGTTCCAACGATATATAGTTTGTCATGATTTCGATTAGGATTTATTTGTAATATAAACTTAGGCGTCCCACTGAGGGGACGCTGACAGTTAAATTGTTAAGGAAGTCAACACCAAGAAAAAAATAATAAAGAGAAATTAAAGATGTTTTTAGAATCGGGGAGGCTGTCTGTTACTAAAGAAATAAGATGTGTGAAGTAATGAAACAAACAGAAACCGAAATTGCTTATCAGAAATTCTTTAGTGAGAAATTATGTTCATCAAAACAAACACTCGACTGCTTTTTTGTATTTACAATGACGTTGTGAACATCCAAGATTAAGGCAAATAAGCATTTACAAATATGTGAGACATGAGCGGAGCTGGCAGAAAAGAAATTAATAAAACAAAACACATACTACACTACAAATACACGTTTAAACATTTGAATTCCTGGATCTTGCAAAGGTTCTTCCTCCTAAAACCAAGAAGGTTTTTTTTTTTTTTTTTTCCCCACTGCTCACTAATAATTTCCTCAATAAAATCTGCTTGCATTTTGAAAAACATATATAAATGTTTAATTGAGTTGTGACTCTACATCAATGAAAAAAAGGTCATTATGACAACATATAAAACTTAATAGCGAGATAATGAACATTATGAAAATGTACTGAAAACATGTCCATTTCCAAAATGCTCAATTTTTTCTCATATGGAATTTCTGTAAAGGCAACAATTTGAGCCAGCACTACCAGCATTTGTGCATCGTCTGATATCTGCTACTTTAGTTTAGTGTTCTCATTCATTTGTTGTGAGTAGTGACATGAAATGTTTTGTTGGAACGTGAACCTGCTTCATCACGATTGTTCCAACTATCTATACAGCGGTATTTAGTAAACACACCCACATCTTCATCCAACCAATCAGATCTTGGCATGCAGGTGGTATTTACTGGAACCATTGTGCTTTTCATGAGGGCAAAATATGGATGGCCAAAGGATATGTAATTTATAGAGTGGACATCAGCCAGTCAGTTCCATTCCTAGAATTTATATTTCAAAGAGCACTTGAGTCAACAATCTGAACAGGCCGAAAGAACACAATAAACCACAGTTTCCACAGTTTATACAAGTTTCAAGGAACCGTGTGCCATAAAAGGTTCATAAAAAGGTTATTTTTATGAACCGTAAAGGCTTTTATTTTTTGTCATTTATTGGAACACAAAGCCCATTTGGGTGGGCTTGTCCATTTTGTGTAATCTTGTGTAAGTGACCTTGGTTTTCAAAGCGTCTTCTCTGTTAACAAGTACAAAGAAAAGTACAACCAAGAAATGAGGTGCTGCATGTACAGAACATCCTTTTAAGACAGTGACTGAAAAATGGAGGGGGAAAAAAACTTTCTAAATAAAATGCTGGTGTTTAATAGCTCATTTGTTGGACATTATTAACAAGCAGTTGTGTAAACACACAGTTAATGCTTATCTTCTTTTCTGTCCTAATGGTGCAAATAGATTATAACTATCAGGTTGATGCATGATCATTTTTCTAAATTTTATGATCTTTTTAATGTTACATGAATAAATACAATGAGTTCACTTCGGTCAGATGTCTATTTGTGTTCGACTTGTTGTATTTTTCAATAGCATGTTCTTCCTGAATTTGACCCCAAACAGAAACAATGTGACTGTACCAAATAGGAATCAGCTTTCTGAAAATTACACGTCTACTTTGTGGTAAACACAGGAAAAAATGTTAGCCTGCTGGGTTACTGGTATCATTGATTTTTCTTGAAGGGCAAACCTTGATAAAAACATGTTTCAGAACCTAAAAAAGGTTTCTGAGCAATATGGTTCATCTAAATATCATGAAATTACTAAGTTGTTCATTTTCTTTTTTACATTATCACCATGTGTCATTAATAACACAATTATTTATCACTTATACATTCAGTTTTATGGACTTGATTACATAGAAAAGTTACTAAAAAAACGTTTTAAAATGACCAAACTTAATATTAACTTATTTATAAATAGTACAACTTTGATGTTTAAGAAAGTGCATTTGATTTGTCATCTGGCCAGTTATGTATTCAGTACTTCAGCATACTCAGTTTAAATCTGTGGCTATAAGCAACAAATAAATATCTTTCTTTTCAGAGCTTAAATGTCTCTGTCATAATCATAAGAAGCCGCAAGAACAATTTATTGCTCTCTACTTCTATAAAATTTAAAAGGACACACCAGATAAGATCTGTAAACAGTGTGCCGGGTCATTTGTTTACCCTATATGAATTGCTGTATATATAAAAGTAAAACATTATGAAAACAGGTTTTTATGAAAATATAGACACCTACACAAAACAGCGCAAATCTGCCTGCTTTCACTTGAGATGGTACGGTATGTACTTTTAGAAACCTTTAACTTTTGCTGCAACACCCTCTGACGTAGCTTCTGATAACGTCAAACAGGCATGTCTTGACAGATACTAAGACAGACAGACACTAAAACAGACAGAGAGACAGAAACTAAGACGCTAAGACAGACAGACAGAAACTAAGACAGACAGACAGACAGACACTAAGACAGAGAGACACTAAGATGCTAAGACAGAAAGAAACTAAAACAGACAGACAGACAGACACACACACACACACACACACACACACACACACACACACACACACACAAAGATGCTAAGACAGACAGACATAAACTAACACAGACAGACAGACAGACACTAAGACGCTAAGACAGAGAGACACTAAGACAGACAGACAGACATAAACTAAGACGCTAAGACAGAAACTAAGACAGAAAGACTGACACTAAGATGCTAAGACAGACAGAAACTAAAACAGACAGACAGAGACACACTAAGATGCTAAGACAGACAGAAAGACAGACAGGCAGAAACTAAGACAGACAGACACTAAGACAGAGAGACACTAAGATGCTAAGACAGAAAGAAACTAAAACAGACAGACACACACACACTAAGATGCTAAGACAGACAGAAAGACAGAAACTAACACAGACAGACAGACACTAAGACGGTAAGACAGACACTAAGACAGAGAGACTGACACTAAGATGCTAAGACAGACAGAAACTAAAACAGACAGATAGACACTAAGACTCTAAGACAGAGAGACACTAAGACAGACATAAACTAAGACGCTAAGAACTGGGACACCTAGCAATTTTTTATTTTTTTTTTTTCCATTTAGTACAGTCCTTCAGAAGCAATAGAAGATGCTTGCATGTTTCCCGGAAGACAAATTAAGTACAATTTACCTTGATCTTCAAATTCAAAAAAGTTTGTATTGTGTATCTTCATGCATCGTGTTTCCTTCTCTAGCATCAGTGAATGTTTGAACCTTTTTTAATAGTTGTGTTCGAGTCCCTCAATTGTCATAGTGTGAAAAGATGGACCTCAAAATCATACAGTCACTGCTGGAAAGGGTTCAAATATGCAAAAGATGCTGGAAAACTGAAGAATCTGCAGGACCTAATGGATTTTTCTGAAGAACAGTGCTCAGTTTAACTGTTCAAAACAAACAAGGGATTCATGAACAGCCATCACAAAACAAAACAAACAAACAACAAACAAAAACAGAAAATAAATGTATTTATTTATTTTGTCTTGTGGATGTTAACAGCTTTTATGTCAAATATTTTACTTAGGACAATGCTAAATAAAAAAATAACATGCATTTTTTATGTATCTCTCTTTTTTTTTAAATGATTCACATTTTCACAGATTCTGCAAGGGGTTAAAACTTTCGTATGTCACTGTATGTATTGCTTTTTACACTTCTGGTGCAAACTGCATTTCACTGGCTTTGTTATAATGTTCAATCCAATCTATTCTTAAAATGAACACTAACTTTGCACTGATCTGAACCCAAAGCAGCAGACTGTGACCTCTCTGCAAAGGCTGCAGGTCTATCGAAATGAGATCTACCGACCCAGAACCTATAATTAGCACGTTGTTGACTTCAGGGAAATACAGAGTGCAGGAGCGCCGACAAGAGTGAGTGCTATAAACAGAGAACGACAATTAGGAGAAGTATCACTAAAACAAGAACGGACGCTTTTTATTGGAATTTACAAGAAAATATCTGCCAATGGAATGGGAGGAACGCTGGAGAAGAGAGAAGGAGCGCAGGAAAAGGATGATAGAAGAAGGAGGAGAGAAGTTTGAGGAAGAGAACAGGAAGCTAAAATGGATCATGTCCTACAACGACAACAGGATAGGAATGAAAAAGGAGGCGGCGAAGGAGAATGAGGGCGATGATGTGGAAGAAGATGAACTGCAAAGGTACCATAGACAAAGTTACCCAAGTGAGATCTTCCAGACTCTGGAGGAGATGAAGATGGAGGACATCCTCACGGATCTGATCCTGAGCACCGAGGATGGGCTGAGCCTCCACGTTCACTCACTCGTCATGGCTGCGGTGAGCTCTGTCATCCAGCAAAAGCTCCAGGAGAGAGATGGAGATGAGAAGGAGATCTCACTGAGATTGGGTCCTGATGTTATTGGTTCTGGTTTGGCTGCAGTGGTGGAGTTTGCCTACATTGGAGCCATCACCAGCCTGAACAAAGACAACATGATGCAGATTCAGACTGCAGCTGTGAGTCTGGGAGCTCCTAGAGTCCTGGAACTCATCAAAGTGGAGGAAGATGGAGGTAAAAAAGAAGAAAAATTGAAAAAGATCTCTGCAGAAGAGCAAATAAAGGTCAGCCTGCAGTCCATGCAGAACTTGTGGGCCAAAAGAATGGGATGTGATGTAGAACTGCTTGCAGAAAAAACAGTTTTTCATGGTAAGGCGCCTGGAGATACTGTAAAAAAAAAAACATAATTAGACATTGATCAGATTCAATTGCGTAGATTAGATAACCCACATAAAAGATACCGCTTGAACTTGAGAGCGATGCTTGCCCATGAAAAAGTCAACTCAATGCTTGTATTGTGGTTGCCACTTGCCAGGATGCTGCCATATGTTTGCCAATTGGCTTATCTTAATTCCGTTCATCCATTATTTCAAACTGAATGTTTTGAACGTTTGAAATTCGAACAGGAAAAAAAAGAAGGCCAATTTCCCTTCACTTTGCCAGTTGCTGGGCTTGACTTTTATCAAGCTGTAGAAAAAAAAAAAAAAAACATCAGCAATTTAATGAAAGTAAAGAGCAGAAGCAGAGAAAAAAAAATGACATTTGTATCACTGACTTTACAATCCTTCACAATCTATCCATTATTCAATTTTGGGAATGTTTTAACCAACATTTGAAAAAATTACAACCAAACAAATGTTTTAATTACCCTTAAGGATTTCTGTTACTTAATTTCATTACATTACATTACATTTTATCCATTTTTCAAATATGAATGTTTTGAAAATTTGAAATTTAAATTGAAAAGAAAAAAAATTACAACTGAACAAATGTTTTAATTACCCTCCATCCGATATTTAAATCGGAATGCCTTGATTGTTAAAAATCTTAATTTGCATATAAATACATTTCCCCCTCCATTTTGACCACTGCTGTTTGACTTTTATCAAGCTGTAGAAAAAGACAATAATAGACAGAGAAAAATAAAATGATTGTTGTGTCAGTGACAGTTTGAACAGGAAAAGAAAATGATAACCACTTATTTCCCTCCATTTTGTCAGCTGCTATGCTTTAAATTTCACTAAGCTGCAAAAAAAAAAAAGTTTAAAAGTTAAAAAAATTAATTTGAACAGAAGAAAATTACAATTTGTCCCCTCCATCTTGTCATTTTTAATAGAGATGTACAGAAAAAAAAAAATAAAAACAGTTCAAAAGCGAAGGACAGTATAGAGAAAAAATGATAGCTATGTCAGTGACTTTACAAAACTTTTTTTTTTTATATCACTCATAACTTATTTAAATTTGAATGTTTTAAATTTGAAGTTTACATTTGAACAGGAAAACAAAATGGCAACCATTTCCCTCCATTCTGCTGTGTTGTATGTTTACTTAGCTGCAGGGAAGGAAAAAAGTTTTAAAGTGAAAAACATAGGTAAAGAAAAATGTCATTGATTACAAACCTTTTAATTCCATTCAATATTTAAATCCAAATATTTTGAACATTTGAAAATTTAATTTGAACAGAAAAAAATTACAACCATTTTTCCCTCCATTTTTTCTTTTTTTTTTTTTTAGAACTTTTAAAAATGTGAAGAACAGTAGAGACAAAATTATAGTAATGATGTCAGTGACTTTACAAACCTTTATTTCACCCATACATTACTCAAATTTGAAAGTTTTAAAATTGTGAAATTTGAACAGGAAAACTAAATGGCAACCATGTCCCTCCATTTTGTAAACTGCTGCTCTCAAGCTGTAAAAAACAACAACAATACAAATGTAATTAAATAAATTATAAGCTTTAATATTGTCCTTAATCACTGCTGACTGATTATTTGCCTCACGAAGCTCACAGGGTGCTCTTGGCAGCCAGTAGCGACTACTTCAGAGGCATGTTTACCAGCGGTATGAAGGAAAGCCAACAGGAGTCTGTGTCTCTGCTGTTAGTCGGAGCTGCTGAGCTCGAGACCCTCCTGCACTGCGCATACAGCGGCGCTCTGGAGCTTGGATGGGGATGTGTGTTCGAACTCGCCTGTACCTCACTCCAGTTTCAGTTTCAGCCAGCCATCTCACTCTGCCTCAAGTTCCTGGAGCAAGAAATGGATGTCTACAACTGCCTGGACGTGGCGTCTTTCGCAGAGGCCTATGGGATGGCTGACTTGATGGAGCTGGCTGAGGATTTTGTTCTCAGACACTTCCAAGAAATATCTGCCACACCAAAGTTTCAAGACCTCCCGGCCGAGAAGCTTCTGCAGTTCCTCCGATGCGACGCGCTGTCCATCCCGTCGGAGCTGGCTGTTTTCCGAGCGGTCGTCACTTGGGTGGAAGCGGATCCCACCGAACGGCTCTCGCAGGCCGAGGAGCTCATGCGAGCTGTGCGTTTTCCCTTCATGACCTTCAGAGAATTTCGAGAAGTTCGCGCTGTGAACCTCAGCATGGAATGCAGTGGAGAAGTCGAGGTTGAACTCTACAAATCAGCGCTGAAGGAGTTCGGATTCGGCATTTCTGACTGCGTGGCACAGAAACGTATACGTCACCCTAAAGACGCCCTGGTTTTGGTTGGAGGTGATGAGCTGAATCCAGACATGGGTCATCGACTTCCCAGCAAGCAGCTCTGGTTTGCCAACTCTCTGAGAAGTGGAACAGGCCTCGTGAAAGAGATTGAGTGGAGATTGCTGGGAGAAATGCCAGATCAGCCCAGATTTAGACACGGTGTTGGGGTCCTTGACGGTCAACTATATGTAGCTGGAGGCTGCTACTTTTACGCAAAGACTGACACCATGAAATCTGTTTACAGGTAAAGTAATTTAAAGATGCCAAAAAATCAAAAGCGCACTTTTGTGGCTTGTTGTTCATGTCTACTGACATGAGCTCACATATAAATGTGACCTTGGACCACAGCCAGTCATAAACATATATGTAGCAATAGACAATAATACATTGTATGGGTCAAAATTATATATATTTTTTTTCTTGTATGTCAAAAATCATTAGAATATATAGTAAAGATCATGTTCCATGAAGAAATTTTGTACATTTCTTACTATAAATTTATAAAACTTTATTAGTAACGTGCATTGCTAAGAACTTCATTTGAACAACTTTAAAGGCGATTTTCTGAATATTTGTATTATTTTATTTTATTTTATTTATTTATTTTTTTTTTTTGTTGCACCGTTAGATTCCAGATTTTCAAATAGTTGTATTTCGGTCAAATGTTGTCCTGTGCAGGAAAACATACATCAATTGAAAGCTTATTTATTCATTACCTAAACACTTATGACTGGTTTTGTGTTCCAGGGTCACAAATTAGTTAGTTAACAAGTAAGCAACGTGATCATTGTTTTGTTAGGCTGTAAAGTAACGCACTGGCCATTAAGAAATAATGAAATGAAATAAAAAATAAAAATGAAACATAATAATAAAAACAGCCTTGAAAGAAAATATTGTTCTGCAAAAAAGTAAGATCCACATGGAATATTCATACATTGTTTATGAGGTTTACTATCTAGTCATGACTGACAAGACATTTTTATTTGTTGGTGTTATTTTAGTATCATATTATAGTTTTGGCTAGTATTTTTAATTTTTTAGTAATTTGTTTTATTATTATTATTATTATTATTATTGTTGTTATTATTATTTTAATTTTAGGTTATTTGAAAATGAGAAATTATGTGTGACCCTGGACCAGAAAACACGCTTAAGTGGCATGAGTCAATGGAAAGCTTATTTATTCATCGTTCAGATATAAACCTCAGTTTAAAAAAATTGACACTTATGACTGATTTTGTGGTCCAGTTAATGTGTATTTTATTTACTTCAAATGCACCCTTTAATGGGGTCTTTACGTCAAGTTATATCCATTTAGCAAAAAAATACAAAGACTTTCAGTGTGTCAACTTGAATTTTTGTGTGACCTGTTTCTCAGTGTTTATCTTTCTCTAACAACACCCGGACGTCTACATCAACAGGTATGACCCTGAGCGAGACCACTGGACAAGGCTTTCAGACCTTCATGAACTGAGAAGTAACTTTACATTGGTGGTGAGTGGAGACGGCCTGTATGCTGTCGGAGGAGACAAAGACATCAACACAAATCTTGACAGTGTGGAAAAATACTCACCAGAAACAGATTCCTGGAGGTAAGAGGAGAAAGTAAAACTGGAAGAAAATCAAGCTAATAATTAAAAAAGAAAAAAATATAATTTTATAATAATTAACTTCATTCTGCCTGTTTATTGTGAAAATGTAAAAGCAATGCAAAGAATGAATGAACTGACTGACACCTAGTGGCTCTTAGAAGCACAACCACATGCCTTTAAATGAATATGCTCTTTGGAGAATCATCTCAAATATTGCTCACGTTTGTCTCATAAACTTTAGGGGAGAAATAAAACATAGATCAAAATTAGTCACTGAATAGAGCTATTAAATATGACACTTCTGTCCTATGGATCAGCTTCTGCCATCCGTTGGATCAAGCCTTGAGTGGTCATGCTGTCACTGTTTGGGGAGGCGAGATCTTCATCTCAGGAGGCTTCAACTGCAAGTACGAATGCCTGGTGTCCATGTTCCTCTACCACCCAGAGAGGGGAACCACGTACCTCGCTGAGATGACCCACGACCGGGCCCAGCACTGCATGGAGAGCCTGAAAAACCGTTTCTATGTAGCTGGTGGAGTGTGCAACCTCCGAAAGTACTACACTGACCAGCTAGTTTGTGAGATCTACAACCCTGTACGTGACATCTGGACGGTTTTCACTCCTCTCCCTATTCCCCACGTCGGAGCGGCCTCTGCTGTCCTGGAGGAGAGGCTCTATATTCTCGGCGGTTATTGCCAGGAGGACTATAGCGAGGCCAGGCTCACTCATCGCTATGACCCTGTGACTCAGAGATGGGAAAGTATGGGAAAGATACCTGGTCCCGTCACAGATATACGCGCATGCCTCCTTCATCTGCCTGATCAAATTAGAAAATGAGAATAAGATAAGCACATATTTGTTAGCTTTATTTGTGTAGCGTTTAGTGAGCTGCCATGTAGAGGAGCATCTGAAATGTAAACTCATTTGGAACGTATAGGCAGAGGGTCTGAGTGTCATAAATAGTCCATTTTAATTTGAACTATTACTATATTTTGGTATGTAAATATTTATATGTATAGTTGAGATTTCTTGTGTCCGCTGATTTTATTTATTTATTTTTTATTTTAT
Source organism: Cirrhinus molitorella (assembly GCA_033026305.1). NCBI lineage: Eukaryota > Metazoa > Chordata > Actinopteri > Cypriniformes > Cyprinidae > Cirrhinus > Cirrhinus molitorella. The sequence continues at coordinate 3,383,356 of CM065118.1, read as the reverse complement.
TATTATTATTTTTTTTTTTCCACAGAGCTTACACTTCTTGTAATTTAGTTGTTAAAAATGTTAAACATTTCAAACATTAAAATTATGTTTAATGGGAAAATACTGGGCTATTTTAGAGTATCTTTTATGGTTGACTTTTTTTCATCAGTTTAAGTCCTTAAATCCACACCATTATCTGTTAAATGTCAGCGACGAAGAACACGTCTTTACTGTCGATCAACATTGATGCTGAACTCTGGACTGCAGGTAAGAGATTTCAAAACACTAGCAGTACACAAAAACTGTTTAAACTATCAGGAAGTACCATAACATATGTATTATGAGTACATTGATATTTGTTAATCACCATCGTAGCATTATATTACCATTTGATATTATTATTGTACCATGGATCTTCCATAACATGCGACATGTCTAGTTCTATGTCAAGTAAACCAGGACTGAACGTTGTTTGGGTGTTTTTAATAGGCATACAGCATTTCCTTACAAAATAAGGGTGCCCTGTTTTACTTGATGCCCCATGTGCACCAGTATTTTAACTCGGTTTACTTCTGTTCATGGTTGTGTGTATTTATAAATCCATAGCATGTTGATTTTAAAGTGTTGGTCTTTGTTTGAGTGTCCATGTATTAAAGTATTCACAAGTGACAAGCTGTAAAATCTGTAAAGAAATTTTGTCTCAAAAGTAAAAATGTACAACACCACTTGTATTTTAGTTTGTAATGGTTGGAATCTGTTTTGCATTTGTCGTCCAGGTCCAAAATTATATTGTGAGGTCATCACATATGCATCTTTTACACCAATATATATATATTTTTAAGTTTTTTAAGTTTTCTTCAAAGTGAACTTTATATCATACTTTAAGTGTACTATTTATTAGGGATGTGACCAGATCTTGTGGCACAAGATTCCGATGTGTCTAACCTGCAGTGTTTACATTAGAGTTGACCTTTAATCCTAAAAAGATTGTGATTTCTGTTCCTGTCTTTCAGTCACTTAATGATCATTATTTCAGTGTTGCAGACATTTAAATAACAGAAGTACTAGAATAAAAGTTTATAAGTTGGGGATAAACACTTAATGTCTATAATAGCGATCAAAATGAAAGTAGCCTATCTTAGCACCTGTATATATTGTAATGTCTATCCTCTTCCACCAGGAGGTGGCGACAACTTTACGTTTAAAAACGCATTTATCAATGAATCATTCATTCAGGAGATTCCAATAGTAAATTAAGTCTTTATTAATTAATTTGATTTAATATATGTGTGTGTGTGTGTGTGTGTGTGTGTGTGTGTGTATATATATATATATATATATATATATATATATATATTTATATATATATATATATATATATATATATATATATATATATATATAAAAGACTTAAGCAATGAATGTTCTGTCAGAATCACTAGTGAATTGTTATTTTGTTTTCTTCAGAATCATGAGAGGATTGTGATCAATCCATTTTTTTTTAAATAAACGTTTTTTTTTTTTTGTTTTTTTCTAATTTATCCAGAATCATGTAGCATAAGTTTATTACTGCATATAATTCATTAAATAGAAGTTTTATAAAGTACAAGTTCATATCAAAATGCACCTATATTTTTTTTGTGTTTTTCAGTTGAATGAGATGCTATTTTTCCCTATATATCTCATTATTAAGGATTTCTTTAAAAAAGTAAAAAAAAAAATCTCATCTCGTCTCATGGCATAAGTCTCTCGTCACACCCCTACTATTTATACTATTCTACTATGTCCCTATTTAGGTATTAATTTGTATACATTTTGTTATATTAATATCTGAAGATACAAAACATCAAAAGAAAGAACAGGGTATCTGCTTTTTATTTATGAAACTTAACCACATTAACCACATTCATTTTTATATATAAACACTTGAATGTGGTTAAGTTTCATGATAAATAAATAAACAACATTTTGAACAAGAAGCCAAAAAAAGACTATTCATGATAATCAAAATGTAAATGGAGTTGATCAACACCCCAAAGCTTGACAGTCATTATTATCTCTTCATGGGTCAACATTTTATTCCATAACGTTACACAGTTTTACATATCTATGGTTTTGATGCTGTTTCATGTCTGGCGATTGTGTAAGATTACACGTGGAAGCATCTGTTGGTTTGATTTCTTCTTTACTTGTGTTTTTGAAATGCATATATACTCAATATAACTCAAATATACTTAGACGTTTTCTAAGTATAAGTCAAGTATACTAGCATGTCATTTTAAGTATATTTCTGAGAAGTATATAAAGCATATTTCTGAGAAGTACATAAAAAGTATACTGAAAGTATGCTTTCCTATTTTTAACTTAGAAGTATAGCACTTTGAATAAACTTCTTTTTCATAAGGGTTGTGATATGACGTGAGCAGTTAGTAGATTACAACATCATGACTGAATCAAGTCACTTGTGCAATTCAAGAAAGTTTTCCTATTGATTTAGTCATTTTTGAGTAGTTGCATTTGTGTGTTTTTTCCTCAGATGTGAGCGGTAAATCTAATGATCTAAAAACACCAAATTCTTTAAATCATTAACCAAGAGTAGCTCTATAAAGATAAGAAGCACAGCAAGTGTACCCTTCGCTCGTCTCTTTAGCACAAGAAAAACAGTCATGGCTTTATTTCAGCTTTTCTTAATCTCGATTTTAAGTTGCTCCATGGCACAGGAGGATGAGGATATTATGACTCCTGTGGTGAATATCTACTCTGAGTTGAAGGAGCTTAAAGCTTCACTTAATGTTCTGACAGCGGATCTGAACACTGCTAAAAATGAACTCGCAGAGCAGAAAAGCTTGATTCACGAGCTGCAGAAACAGCTTAAAGGTATGTTCTCTGGTTTGTTTCACATGTTTGAACAACTTATCCTGAGTGTGAAACCACATAAATCACATAGCAATGCTTTTGCAACAACTTTAGCATTTTTGTATCATATTGTATCATACTTATTTACTGCTTTAAAGTAAATGATTCTATGTTCTCCATTCACAGAGAGTCCTAAAGTGGCATTCACTGCATCCATGTCAGCCACAGAGAGTACACACCGAGGGCCTTTTAGTGACGAGACCAAGCTCATATTTGATAAGGTCCTAACCAACATTGGCAATGCATATGACCCTGTCACAGGTTTCTGCATATTAAGTTTTACTTTTAAGTTTGAATTTTTAACATGGTTTAATTTGTAGTATTGAGATCTTTGCTTTTGTATCTGTTTCAGGAGTCTTCAAAGCACCAGTTAAAGGTGTGTATTACTTCAGGTACTCAGGCTCCGCGTTTTCCTCTCACGATATGGGTCTGAGCATCTTTAAAGGCACAACACGATTTGTGTCATCATACGAATATAATTCTGGTGAGCGCAACGACCTAATGTCCAATGGAGCTGTGATGGAGCTGAATGTTGGAGAAGAGGTTCATATGAGGCTGTGGATCAGATCCTGGATATTTGTGGATCGACGGTACAACTATTCCACTTTCACAGGCTACCTGCTTTACCCACTGGATTCTACTTCTGTTTAACATATCTGTGTGTATTTTTTTTAGCAAAATGTCAAAAAGAACTGTTTAAAAGTCCTTAGCTTATGTTTCTTTGTTATGTTAATCATGCATAAATGTAATTAAAATGTCACTATTTCAGATATAGTTCAGAAAACTGAACTTTTACTTTTTTTTCAATTGAGTATGTTACAAGATGGCACATTTGTTATCAAGGAATAGTTGTGTAAATGCGCACACACACACACAAATGTTGACAACAATGCACTTTGAAAATGAGTGCACAAAGTAGAAATAAACTGTTTTACTTAAAGGCACAATATGTACATGTTTGCCGCTAGAGGGCACATATTCAAAACAAACAAATAACCAAAGGCGTAGTATGATGGCGCCATGATAGAGTGTGGAATCATGGGAGTTGTTGTCTTCATCCTCACAGCCGATGCAATCTGACGGGTCTCGGGTTGAAATCATGTTCATAGATGTGCTAATGTATTAAAGACTTATTAAGGTCACTGTAGTATGAAGCAGGGTGGGGCTGAAAGTCGTGAAACGAGGAAGCTGGAGCGATTGCTAATGAAAGACAAGCACGACAGACAGCTCAAAAGCAGCAGAGCTATTATAATGCCACAGTCGACCGCTTCTTCCTCCGGTCATGCGCATGTAGGAAAAGCAGCACTGTTTTATAATACTAGATACATTTGAGTGTGTTGAATCTTCTGTCATAATGCTACTCTGTGGATTCTTCACCTGTCTAATAAAATGCATAACATGTTAAAGTGTCTTTGGGGTTTCCATGTTTTCTACAAATTAAAACCTTAAAATCAAGAATGTATGACATCATTGGCAGGCGACGCAATCACACGGCCCATTACACTAGTTAAAATTGCTTATTTCTCTGGATCTAAATATTCTTTGAAATATTTGGGATAATGTAAGTACACAAGTCAGCCCTTTAATTCTAGAAGCAATCTGCAAAACAAATATAAAATCTGACATAAAGCTTCAGAGAATATAATATTCATTTAACCAATAAAGGGAAACTGAAAAGCAGGGATATGTAATGCCAATTCATAATAATTTGTTTCCAGGAATGTATCATTGCATGTGCATAACTGACATGTCAATTTGCTTTTCTCTGAAAAGACCTATGTGGAGTTGGGACAATGCCATAATGTCAGTAATATATCCAGACTTTCAACCAGTTGTACATTCCCTATCAAACCACCTGTTAAAATAATTTCTAAAAGCATCTTTTTTTATTTGAATATGGTTTCTTATCTTGCCATGAGGTGGAGATAATGCACAATGCAGTAACTAAAGACACTGCATTGTATTCAAGGTATTCCCCTCTTATTGTCTAAGGTGAGCAGGTATGGGCAGCACACAGGCAGCTATGTATGTGTTCGGGCCTGGTGTCACGCTCATGTTCTCCCAGCGTTCTGTTGCAGGATCATAGCGGTGCACTGTTTTGGTATCACTGTAGTCATCCTGGCAGTAGCCTCCAATGACGTAGACCTTCCCCTCTAAGACCGCTGATGCTGACCCAACATGAGGCACTGGGAAGGGCATAATGGCACTCCAGGAGTTGGCCACAGGGTCATAGACCTCACAGGCTAATTGATCTACCACATGGCCATCAGCATCACATGAAACCCCTCCCGCCACGTATAGACGGTCACCTAGGGTCTCCATGCAGTGCTGGGCTCTGTCATGTGTCATCCTAGCCAGGTTAGTGGATCCCCGTTCTGAGTGGTAAAGGGTCATGGACGACAGGCATTGGTACTGGCTGTTAAAGCCTCCTGATAGGAAGATTGTACCATTCCATACACTGGCCGCATGACAGCATAGAGTTTGGTCTAAAGGATGGACAAAGCTGGAATAGGAGAGAATTAAAAAGAAAAAGTTTTAAGTGGTTTAAATGGTTCTCAAGAGGTAGTAACAGTTTGACTTGTACAGTTCACTATGATGTTAAATTTACAATACACAATGAACTAAGTGATTTAGCCAAGTAGGATGTTATTTAGAATCAACGTTGTTTGTCCTGGAGCAAAATTTCAATGGACCTTGGTTAGGGTAGATGATGCCAATGACAATGTTACTAGGAACAGTTTTTTGAGATGTTGAGCTGACACAATATAACATAAAAAGCTGTGAATATTAGACAAGGCATACTGTACAACCCATTAAACGGACTCTACCTACTCTACTGCTACTACATGGTTTTCATTTGACCAAAATATGGTGCCTAATCTGACGAGACTCCATAGACTAATCCAAGTTTTGGGTAAGAGTTTGATTTAGGGTTTAGGTCTTAAACAACATTCAGAAGGTGGTTTCAGGCCTGTGATTACTTTTTTAGAAACACCGTTCCAGGAAAAACAACTAATGTTGATCAAGAAACATGCATGCTTTTTAGATTTTTTCTAAATTTGCAAATGTATTTTTGTGTTGTTCATTTAAGGTACTAACCTCCAAGAATTTGTGTTGGGGCAGTAAACCTCAACGCTCTCCATATTGACCTCGGAGTCCCTCTCTCCACCAATGGCATATATTTTACCATTCAGGACCACTAGAGTGAAGCTACCTCTTCTCTCATGCATATCGGCCAACCTTTGCCAAGAGTTGTGGATGGGATCATACCTAGTTTAAAGATTAAACAGGAGGTCCACAGTATGAGAGGACAACCTTGGACAAGGTCAGACAGATAAGTCCTCATGTGACATCTTACCTGTAGGTGCATTTCATGGTATCAGCTTTGCCGTAATAATGCCGTCCACCAACTATGTAAAGCTTGCCCCTCATTACCCCAACTCCATGACTGAATCTTGGGTACTCAGGTAAGGTTCCCAACATTCTCCACTCTACTTTCTTCACCAATCCAACATGGTTCTGCAAAGAATTGCTAAACCACATTTCCCTACAGGGTCTGCGTTTGTCAAAATTATCCGTGATACTCTCGCCCCCAACAAGGACTAGAGTGTCTTTAGGCATGTAGGCCCTGAAATTTAACTGAACATCAGAACTGGAACAGAACTCCTCAAGGAGAGAATCGTATAGTTTTTTTGCACCAATTCTCGGCCAATATGTTATGGACTTGACTTCTTTGAACTCCTTAAAGGTCATTAAGGGAAACTGGACGGTTCCCATCAGCTCCCGGGCGAGTTTCACTCGTTCTCTGGGAAAGGCTTCGATCCAAGACATGACTGCTTTGAACACAGGCAACTCCGAGGGAACGCAGAGAGAATCACTTTGAAGGTACTTCTTCAGTTTCTCTACAGGAAGATCTTGGAACTTTGGAGTGATGGACACGTCTTGAAAGTGCCTCAAGACAAAGTCATTGGCCAGCCCAAGTAAGTCCGCCATTCCATAGGCCTCTGCGAAAGATGCTACGTCCAGGCAGCTGTAGGCATCTATTTCTTGTTGCAGGAAGTTAAGGCATAGTGAGAAGGCAGTCTGAAACTGTAATTGAAGAGATGTACAGGTGAGATCAAACACACAGCCCCATCCGAGAGTGAGAGCCCCGCTGTAGGTGTAGTGCAGGAGGGCTTCAAACTTGGCAGCCTCAACTAACAGCAGAGACACCAGTTCCTGTCGGCTCTCTTTCATACCGCTGGTAAACATGCCTCTGAAGTAGTCACTGCTGGCAGCCAGGAGCGCCCGGTGAGCTTCAGGAAAGTGGGGCATACATAAAACATTACAAGCGGTTTCGCAAATGTAGAGGGCATCAAATGAATACTTTAAGAGCTAGATAAGTATAAATGTAAATAATATTGATGCAGCACTTAGCTTCATGAATAAGAAATGTAAACTCTTACCATAAAACACTCTTCCTTCCGCCTCAAGCTCCACATCACATCCCATTCTCTGTGTCCACATCTGTCTAATATGTTGCAGACTAATTTTCATATGTTCCTCAGCAGAAATCTCTTTACTGTCCACTTTCTTTCCTTTTGCCTCGTTCTCTTCTCTCTCTTCCACCTCTTTGCAGAGTTCCAGAATTCTCGGCACTTCCAGGCTGACTGCTGCAGACCAAATCCATTCTATATTGCCTTTGTTCAGATTGCCGATATTCCCTGTATAGGCGAAATCCACTACTGCTGCCAACCCCGAACCATGTACCTCAGGACCCAAACACAAGGAGATAAACTGCTCTTGTTTGGGCTTCTGTCTGATTCTTGTCTGAATAAGGTAACTGACTGCAGCCAAGACAAAGGAATGAACCTGGAATTGGTATCCGTCCTCTGTGAAGAGAAACAAGTCAGTGAGGACCGAATACAACATCATGTTCTCCAGGGCTTGGAAGACCGCAACTGGGTAAGCTGGATCAGAGTATAGCTTCTTGGGATGCATGTCGGGATCCTCATATTCAGAATCTTCAAAACTGCTACTTCCATTATATTCATCATCATCATAATCATCATCTTCCTCCTCTGATTCTTGATTTATCAGTTCCTGTTCCGAGCTGGAGTCATTCATGTGCTGCTCTTCATCTCTAGATGTTAAATCTCCAAATGTAAAGTCAGTTTCAGAATGACCAGTGTTTTCGGTACTGATGGAGGCATTTTCATTGTAATCTTTATCAGTGCTTTTATCATTTTGTGCATCTAAAGTGACTCCATTTGCAGAAATATCAGGTGAACTCTTAATATATTCCTCATTGCTGTTGATGTCGACATATTGCTGTATACTATGTCCACTATTGTCATCACCGATTTCATCATTATTTGTAAGTGAAGCAACTAAACCTTCATTGTTTGCAGACGTTACAGTAAAACCAACAATAAATTCCTTGCCATCTTTTTCATTAGCATCCTCTTCGTCACTGGTTTTATCATTATTTATTGCAGCCACTAAACAGTCACTGTTTGCAAATGCAACAGGTAAACTGTTACTGTATTCTCCACCACTATTTTTGTCATCATATTTATCAGCATTATCTTCAGTGCCAGACTTTTCATTATTTGTGCATGCAGCAATTAAACGTTCGCCGCTTGCACATGCAGTAGAAAAACAAACACTATATTCATCATCGTATTTATCAGTATCATCACTAGCATCATTTGTAAACGCATCTACTAAGTAATCACCGTTAGAAACAGGAAAGCTACTACTGCAAACTGCATCAATATTGTTGTTGTCATATTTACTGACATCCTCTTCATCACTGTCTTTATTTGTGCACATAGCAAAAACACTGTCACTCTGTGCAGGCATAAAAGAAAAACCAACACTACATCCTTCATCCTCATCAACAGTCTTCTCACTTTCCTGTGCATTTACATGCAGCTCCTTTGAATCCTCTTCTTCTGTCCGCTCATCTTCCTCCCCTGGGTTCTCCTCACCCTCCTCTTCTTTACTCGCATCCATCCATCCATTGTCGCTGCTCATGTTTTCATCCTCTCTTGATCTCCATGAACTTCTCCACTCTCTCTGAAGACACTGCTGATCTATTGCCATTGTGTCTTCAGGTTACTGTCAAGGGCAAATCTTCAAAACACTTTCCTTCTGTTCAAAAAACAGGACAAGCTCCATCAAATGTGTTTCCTAACTTGTGTTGAATCTTTTGGCTGATGTGAGATCTTGTACTGTAGTCTGGTATGAAAAATAGATGAGTGTCTCCTGAGGTCACACAAAACATAACGCTATTTTTACCTCAAGCATTCAATAAGATCACATCTCAAGCCATCTAAGAAAGACTAGCTGCTTATAGTCCATAAATATAGATATGTTTAAGTGTCTAGTGCTGCTTAATACACTTTTTTTTTTTTTTTTTTTGGTCTAATTGAACACATTTTTTCCAATGCATTTTATTGCAAATAAAAAAAAAAAAAAAAATGTTTGTCTGCCATCTGTTTTCAGATGGTGTTTCCTATTCTTCAGCTCCTGTTTCGCTTAGTTTGAATACACAAAAAAGGAAAATAGGCCATTAAAGCCATTTTGTGTTGACTTTGAGAACATCATGGCAGAGAATGTCTTTCAAACTAAAACTAAAAATAAAATCCACCTAATCTGACTTATTAAATGTTACTTTATTGCATTGAAATTCATAGCACCCTTTGCACTGATCCTGGACCAGTAGCCTTTCCACAAACTCAAGGCTCCACTGGAAACATTTTAAAAGCACAACTTCTTCGCAGTCCTGCTCTTGACTTCATCTCTGGCTCAATTCTGGGCCATAAGAAACTTTGGAGTGAGTGCTAGGAGCATGTGATGCCTCGAGGCATTAGATTCTGATTGTGTCAGTAGAATCATGTTTCTCCTCCACAGCCTGGTAATGTTATTTGGGTCAAGGAGCCCAGGGCAGATGGAAACAAGACGTTTCTAGACTTCTCTCTCTTTCTTTAACACTAACACTCAAAAGGGGTATTTTTCTGTTGTTTAAATGCTTTTTTTCAATTAAAATTGTGTATAACAGTTCTTGTTATTGTTTGTATATAGTACAACATTTTAAATTGGACCAAAAAAGTTCATCAAAAGGCAAAAACGGGTATTTTGGGGGGTTTTAGGACAACTTTGATGAACCTTTTTTTATCATGAATGTATCAAGGCATATAAAGAATAATAATGTATGCTGTTATAAATAAGTATACATTCTACTAATATACACAGATATAGCGCGGCTCATGTGTACATTAGGCTTCTCCATGTCTTTTGTCTGTTCTCATTTGGGAAGTGTGAATGCGCGAGACAGCAGATGGAAATTTGCGTTGCTTAAGAGCTACAAACAGAGGAGCAAATGTCACTGTCGGCCTTGGACTGAAAATCTGCTGGAAATGCCAAGAGGCCACAGAGAGACTGACGGAGAAAATATGGTCATGCTAAGACTTTTATTAGTGCCTGACTGCCTTCTTTATTAATACATTACCACACAAAATCATCTGGAATTTGAAGAGACACTTTAACATGCCTGAATGCCTTTGTATTTAAGAGATTTAAAATGGTAAAACAAACAACACATATTTAAATGATTAACAAACAACAAAAATGTGATAATTCATTATGTTTGCAAATGGTTACTGTGACAATAGTCTAGCGTAGCCAGACCTTTACACTGACGGCAGAAGGTCTGGGAACCTTGGCCATTTTGAATGGCCGAGTGACTGACAGGTAAAGCAACCAATCATGTTTAATTTTTGTGCCGCATCATGTTTAGGGGCGTGGAAATGTCGTCACAATAACAGACAGCTGTGTAAACACTCTGACATATTTGAAAGATTCTATGGCGCAAAAAAAATCCAGCCTTTAGTTGATCCTGATAAGCACTCGTTGTATGGCTTTCTTCTATTGTGAGGGGCTTTAGTGCCACAGCATTTTTGTTTCCAGGTGGAACATTAAAGAACATGGCACACGTCTTCCGGAAATCCTGTATGATCTAACCAATCTGATGACGACTTCAAAACTCCTGAAGTGTTTCCAGCTAAGTGTGCCCTATGCATCAGGGCCCGTATTCACAAAACATTTTACCTTATCCAAAATAGCAGGTAACACTTTATAATAACTACACACTATAACGCATTAGTTAAGCATTAGTAAATAGTCATATTACTAAATAAATCGTTATCTCTACATTAATAGACAGTAGTAAGCAGTTTATAAATGCAGCTATAAATTATATGTTCTTGCTTTTTAATGTGTTTAATAATTGTATTTTCATTCTTTATTAATGAGCAATTTATCATTTCTAAATTAAGCATTACATTATTTACAAACCAGTTATGTAGTTGTCATCAGTGGTTCGTAAGGTCATCTAGAAAGTGTAAGTAAAGGATTAAGGATCTAATTAATTGTACATTTATACATATAATTTAGATTAGTGCTACTCTATTAGTGCTACTGGATCTTAGTGCTGTGTTCGATACTATTGACCACAACATTCTTCTGAATAGACTTGAAAATTTTGCTGGCATTAGTGGAAGTGCATTGGCATGGTTCAAATTGTACTTATCTGACGGCCATCATTTCGTGGCAATAAATGAAGAAGTATCATATCAATCACAAGTGCAGTATGGAGTACCTCAAGGCTCAGTACTAGGGCCATTACTTTTTACTTTTGATGCTTTACATGTTACCCTTTGGGAGATATCATCAGGAAACATGGTGTTAGCTTTCACTGTTATGCTGATGATACTCAGCTCTATATTTCTTTGAGGCCTGGCAAAACATACCAATTTGAAAAACTAACAGAATGCATAGTTGATATAAAAAATTGGATGGCGAGTAATTTCTTACTGCTAAATTCTGAAAAAAAAAACAGAGGTGTTAATTATTGGGTCTAAAACCTCTGCATTTAGTAATCTAAAACACTGTCTAATACTTGATGGCTGCTCTGTCAATTCATCGTCATCAGTTAGTTTCTTTCGAAAGCCACATTTCTAGCATTCGCAAAACCGCATTTTCCATCTCAAAAATATATCGAAATTACGACCTATACTCTCAGTGTCAAATGCAGTAATGTTAATTCATACGTTCATGACCTTCATAGATTATTGTAATGCTTTATTGGGTGGTTGTTCTGCACACTTAATAAACAAACTCCAGCTGGTCCAAAACAGTAGAACTCTACAGCAGTTAGAGTTCTTACTAGAACCAGAAAGTATGACTATATTAGCCCGGTTCTGTCAACACTCCACTGGCTCCCTGTTAAATATCATAGATTTTAAAATCTTGCTAATTACTTATAAAGCCCTCAATAGCTTAGCTCCTCATTACTTGAGTGAGCTCTTATCATATTATAGTCCCCGAGTTTTGGTTCCTTGCCACTGTCGTCTCTGACTTGCTTAGTTGGGGACACTTAATTTCCAGTGATATCGTATACTATGAACAGAGCTGGATGATGATATCACTGAATTTAATGATGAGCTGCCTTTAACTGAAAATTGATTGTTTACTGTTGTTTTGCATTATTGACACACTACTGTCCTATACTGTGAAGTTGCTTTCACACAACCGGTATTGTTAAAAGCACCATATAAATAAAAGTGACTTGACTTGACTTGTTAAAACCACTAAATTCTAATGGAACACGTTCCCAAACAAACTACAGGAAACCATTTTTGCTATGGTTAAAACTTGATGGTTTGTAATGTTTGTAATAGTATTTGTAGTGAAAACCATTAGAATTTTTGTGATGGTTTGTGTTGTTTTTTTTTAGCAGGTATAGTTTGTGATTTTGTCTTTGTGACTTACTCCTAATGTTTCACAGATTTAGGAGCTAGTTTTAGCGCTAGAACGCTTTGAGAAATACTTTTAGAGAAAAAATGTAGGAGTCCTAAATTTAGCCATTATTTTTAAGATTTTCTCCTAAATCCGTAAGTTATGAGCTACTTTTAGCCTTAAGATGATTTGTAAATACGGGCCCAGATGTTTAGCCAACGTTCTGTGGGCATGACGTCTGAGACTGAGACTACTTTGGACTGTCTTGCTCATGACAATGCCACTATTGGCCCAGAGAGCTGTCAGTCAAGCAGCCCCGGACACGCCCCTTCTGTTCTGTTAGGACCAGTGGCACTTGAGTGATTCATTCTCTCTCACTCTCATCGCAAGGACGAGTGCTCATGTTGTAACGACAAACAAACCTCTTCCAAAGCCACAGCAACACCTACAGACCATGAGTGGACTGTATACTGCAATTCAACAAATAAATGCAGAAAATATGTCATTATGAGCTTCATTATACGTCCATATTTGACCTTGTTTGTATGTTAGGCACTAAACGCTTAAAAAAAACAAAAAAAACCTCAACTTCATCTAGGCTTTATTTTATGTTAAAATATGAGACACTTAGACTTGCTGTCAAACTATATTTTTATTTCTCTTAAAATCTAGACAGATTCATTTTACAATACCATTTTCACAGAGGAAAAAATACATACAATGAAAAGGAAAATAAGCATTACGCAAATGTGAATAAATGTGAAATCTGAAATCAGCTGGAAAGAGGAACAGATGCACAATGTTAGTTGATTGTTGTTGCCATAAAACCACTTATAAACATGCAGCTGATAAACTGGGAAAATTATGAACGCTCACTCTCAGATAATAAACTAATGATGATTATGGGAAACGTTTGTCTGAACTCATCTGACCTGACTCGCGCTTGTGCTTCTGTCAGTGAATATTGCGTCTGGAGACGGTTCAAATGAGTCACTGACTCTGAAATACTGCAGTCGACTTTACAGCGAGCCAGTGCAAGATAAACAACAGCCCTTTACACAGAGAAACAAATCCATGAACGACACGATGAAGAGCCAGGAACAGATGAAAGATGAGAAGAGCAAGAAGAATGGGCTTATTTACACCAAAAAAGAGTTTGTAAAAAAGATTGACGCTTGCATAGATTTAGCCCACATGTGGCGGTGGGCCTTTGGCCCCGATGTGTTTTTTTCCCACACACACACACACACACACACACAGCGTGAAGAATTAGATAACAGCTCTATTTCTGATGACACTGAGAGACGGTGCAGTGGTTCAACACACATGAGGAGTAATTCGCTTCATGGAGACGCAGATCTAAGCTTCTTTTACTTATGTTCAAGTCAACATGAAAGCAACATTCACTCATAAATGTTCCTTCTCTTATTGTACACAGTTTTCATAATCTTTATCCCTGAAACGACTTTCTTTTGCACTTGACGTCAATGCTGCCAAATAGCTATTCAGCTGCTTTTGTAGGTGACACAGCCTTTCTGAAATCTTCGTGAGGTCATTTGAAGCTGGGTAATGTACTAAAGGTTGGCAATGATAGCAGATGAGTGCGATCTTGACCTTCATCCTCCACTTTTCAGGTCAAAAAACCTCCTCAAACTCACTAAACGCCCACTTTACACCATCGCATCAAACTCTGATGCATAAAATCAAGTCCGGACTTGAAGAAATAAAACAGATTGTGAATGCATCCCATGTTGACTTTAAATACAGACGTGAAACTATCCGCTAAGAGAACAACATTTAAACTGAAATTTGATTAATTATACAACGAAGATCTTTCGAATGGCACACGCAGGGGTGTTAAAGTATTTCATTGCACTTCATTGATATACCTAAGTATTAATTTGGGAATATATTCTTTGCTCTAGTGATTTTGAAACTGCATCTGGAACAGAACCAAGTACATGTTTCACAAGTCATTATTACTTAAATACTTCCTATGATATAAAAATATAGGCCTATATAGTGTTTTTATCTTTTCAAGCTGCCAAGCCAATCAGATTGATCTCTGGTGCTTTTTTGTTGCTTTATTTACAGCCAATGAAATCCATTTCAATGTGAAATGTTATTGGCCACAGTTGCAGTCATTTGTCCTTGTGAAGAGACGCCGTAGCTAAAAAAGTATAACTTTATGCTTAACCACGATTAAGTGTGGAAACGACTTTTGGACACAGTATTTTCTCACTTAAGCACAGTGTTGCTGTAATTTTACAACCCTGATCACATTGTGCGTCCAAATGTGCTTTTTTTGTCAAATAAACTGGATGTCTTTGGTGTCCAACAACTACAGGAGCCCATTTCCACCACATAAGATAATGTCATAATTATGACAACAAAAGTTAAAATTATTATGCTATACTAAGCCATTTTTATCTCATAATTATGACTTAGTATGTCACAGTATGTTATAATTTTTAACTTTTTATTTTTGCTTTAAATGTGACTGTCATAATATTTGTCATAATTTGACATTTTTATCTCAGAATATTGACATGATCTCATAAATGTGACTTAATATATTATCATTTTGACTTATCTCATAATTATGACCTAGTGTCATAACTTGATATTTTTATCTCATAATTATGACTTAGTATGTCATAACATTTTTGTCATAATTTGATAATATCTCATAATTATGACTTAGTATGTCAATGATTTGCCATAATGTGGCATTATCTCATAATCATGACTTAGTATGACATAATAATTTCTGTCATAATTTGACATTTTTTCATAATTATGACTTAGTGTAAAAATATATTTTTGTCATAATTTGACATTATCTCGTAATTATGACTTAGTATGTCAATTATTTGTCATAATTTGACAGTTTTATCTCATAATCATGACTATGTCATAATAATTTTGTCAAAATTTGACATTATCTCGTAATTATGACTTAGTATGTCATAATATTTTTTGTCATAATTTGACATCTTATAATTCTGACTTAGTATGTCAATGATTTGTGTCATAATTTGACATTTTTATCTCATAATTATGACTTACTGCCATAATTTGGTATTATCTCATAATTATACCTTAGTATGTCACAATTTTTGTCAAAATTTGACATCTCATAATTATGACTTAGTATGTCATAATGATTTTTGTAACAGTTTGACATTTTTTATCTCATAACTATGACTTTATGAGTGTATCTTATATATTTTGCCTCATAATAATTTACCAAAGCATTTTTTCTCATGTGGCAGAAAAAAGGTTTCTGTAGATAATACTGTATTAAAGGGTCTAATATATATTTTACATGTAAACACAACTAAACAGTAATGAATTGATTCATATAGTGAAGAGGGTTATACAGTAATATTTTAGGCAATGTCAAGTATCTGTGAGCGGTAGGAGGAATGACATGAGAACGATGATAATGGATACGGATAAAGGGACGATGAGCAAATAATAGGACACAGGGAGGGACATAGGGACGGGAAACACTGTCAGAGGCCATTTTCCCCTGTCGGGTTTGTCGTCCGTGGCAGTTTGAGTCTCTCGTGCTGCACAACGACAGATTACCAGCGGCCGCACCTGAGAAATGCTCTCCTGTGAGACGGAAACAATATAAAGAAAAGGAATTCAGTCAAATTTGTGTCTTTCAAACTGTCTGCTTCAATAATAATAATAAAACAACAACAACAAAAAAATTAGCTAGATAAAAAAAAAGGTGCTAAGGTGCTAAAATAAAAAAAAATAAAAAATACTAAAAAATAACTTTAGTTTATTTATGAAAAACAATCAGTGGAAAACTATTAGATTAATACATTTATTGTACTTCTCCCATGGTCATTTTACAAATATTTTTACAAATTAGTTTCAGACAATAATTAAGATGCACATTTCAGCGATATTATTTACCACTGTCGTTGAACGTCACTCACCTCCAGTATGGTCCTGTTATGTGTGCGATGAGGACTGAGCCGTAAACTCCAACGGTGCGTCCTCTGGCTCCGCCCACCGTCGTCTTCACTCTCCGTAGTGTCCTGCCGCGTGATTCGCTGACGCTTTCTCTTTCGGGAGCTGATTCGCTGGAGGGAACCCGCAATCTGGAGCCTGAACGAATCACAAGGCCGAAATCGAGCAGAAACGTAGCACATGTGTGCGTGTCGTTCAGGGTTGCCAGGTTTTCACAACAAAATCCGCCCAATTGCTACTCAAAACTAGTCCAATTGCATTTCAAGGGGAGTCCCCTGTTAAAAATAGTGTTCAGCGAAGTAAAATACACATTTTTTGGTGGGGTTCCCCAGGTAAATTTCACAGAGGTTGGGGTTGTGTCAACCCGGGGACATGAAAAACAACCCGCAGCAACAGTGTTAAAATGACAAACTTGGCAACACTGATGTTGGTCACAAACCTGCTGTCCGTGTCCTCGATGTCCGCATCTGCGTCGCTGTCTCCCTGAAGATGAGACTGGATACACTCCTCCTGAAACATGAGTCACACGTATAAACACAGACGCGCATGCGCTTATACATTTAGAGACGTGCAGACGCTGCGCCCACCTCTGTGCCGTAACCCTCTGAGTATCTGGTGATCATGGGTCTGTTCTTACCGCACTGGACACACTTCACACTGGAGTCCTGATGAGAGACAATGAGAGAGATTGTCAAGCTGCAGGACCTTTCATTTAAAGGGTTAGTTCACCCCAAAATAAAAATTCTGTTATTAATTATTCACCCTCATGTTGTTTCAAACCCATAAGACCTTTGTTCATCTTCAAAACACAAATTAAATAATTTTCTATTAAATCTAAGAGCTTTCTGACCCTCTATAGACAGCAAGGGTCCTACCATGTTCAAGGCCCAGAAAGGCAGTAAGGACATCAATGAAGTAGTCCATGAGACATCAGTGGTTCAATCGTAATTTTATCAACATACGAGAATACTCTGTGTGCACAAACATAATAACTTTATGCAAAAATTATTCTTCTCTGCATCACCCTAGCGCCATTTTGGAGAGTATCAAGATTTTTTTTTTTTTTTTTATTTATTCACAAAAAGTATTTTCGTAGCTTCATAAATTTACAATTGAACCACTGATGTCGGTGATATTTTGGTACCTTTCTGAGCCTTGAACGTGGAAGGACCCTTGCTGTCTATGGAGGGACAGAGAGCTCTTGGATTTCATCTAAAATATCTTAATTTGTGTTCCGAAGACAAACAAAGGTCTTACGGGTTTGTAAGAAAAAAAAAAAAAAACACAAGGGTGAGTAATTAATGACAGAACTACAATTTTTGGGTGAAATATCCCTTTAATCTATTTTTATCTACTTTCATTTATTTGTAGTGCTTGCTAAGACAAAGACAAAAAAAGCTGATGAAATTGTAGGTGGAAAAAATAAATAAATTCATAAATTTAAACAACTTAAGCCATGTATAATGACATTATATTGAATATTTATTTTTTTTATTTGTTTATTTTTTATTTAAACAAAATATACCATAAAGTTCAAACGTTTGGGGTCGGTACTTTTTTTTTTTTTTTTAAGAACTTCTACTCACCAAAGGTGCACTTATTTGATCAAAAATACAATAAAAACAATAAAATTGTGAAATATTATTACAGTTTAACAGAGCTGTTTCAGCATCATAACTCAAGTCTTCAGCATTACATGATCCTTCAGAAATCATTATAATATGCTGATCTGCTGCTTAAAAAACACTAATGATTATTATCAATGTTGAATACTTTTTTTTTTTATGGAAACTGTGATTTTTTTTTTTTTGGATTATCTGATGAATAGAACGTTCAAAAGAACAGCATTTAATTACAACATAATTATTTTGTAACATTATACATTTCTTTATTGTCAGTTTTGATCAATTTAATGCATTCTTGATTAATAAAACATTAATTTATTAAAAAAATAATAATAAAATTGAATACCCTCATAAATATATGTATACGCAAACACTCACCTCCTGTGGGTGCTGATCACAGAAGGTGGTAAAGGGGGTGTTTTCACACAAACACACTCCAGGCGTCTGTCCGCAAGCCCCCATGTCCTACAGAAAGACAAATCGAACATGTGCATCTCCAATAATGACACTCAAAGCTTTCCAATAATGACGTCCGTACCTCACAGTCATTGTCTGAGTTGTCCGAGAAGAGGCCGTTTGAGTCTGAGTCTTTTCTTCTAATCACCTCCATCTCTCCCTGACTCACTCACACTTCCACCTACACAGAGGTGAGGGATAAATAAAGAAACGCTGCACCAACAGAACCACTTCCACTCAAACTTACATATGCAGTGCCAGTGTGCTCTACAGCAGGGGGAATGCAAATAACACTCATAAAATGAATATCAAAGTAATATAAGATAGCAAAATAACTTTCAGACTACCGATGTCCAGTGTAAATCCTGCTTCTAAAGCAAATCCAATTGTGAAGCACCGCACTGCACTGGCACTGACAGTGATGTGCGTGACAAGTGTTTTGAAGTGGTTGCACCATCACTTTGAAGCATTGTGCAGCTGTCTAAAACCGAAACCTTGCTTGTATGAAAATATATTCATACTTATCGAAATCTACTGTTCTCTCTCTCTCTTCGAAGCATCTTTTACAAGGAAAGCAAGCGTAGACGGTTTCAGTTCAATCCCACGCGCATCTGCCCCGCGCGCTCATTACGTAATAAAGACGCACATATTTTATTCGTTGGAAGCGCGCAGATATTTCGCACGGATTTTTCCTCGTATTGTCTTTCGCTAACACTTTAAATGATATTTAGGCTTTGTAGGGTGCTGTCAATAATTTGAAGTCATTATAAACACGCGAAACAAACAACAAACTTAAGAGTTTCGGTTGGAATAAGCACGCGAAAAACGCTCGAATTGTTCGTTGTCAGCGCAACAAAATCTTGGCCGAATGCGAACTTCTTAAAGCGGTCACTGCTGGCTTACCTTGTCCGAAAGATGATACATCATCTCAGTCTTTTGCTTCCAGAAATATCATTTGATTGCTCGTTGATTTTGCGCGTATACTAACAATTCAGGACGGGTCCTTCCCGGCGCGCGTGAACACGGAAGCGCTCGGTGTCCCGAAAATGTTTGACATTGTAGTTTCGGTGTCAGTCGCTCGTCGAATAATAACGGTGCAGTCCGCGGGGGCGCGCCTGCCATAAATAACATTCCGGAGCAGGGTGAAGGAGCGCGCGCGCTCCCGCGGTGGGAGGCGGAGATGACGCATGGCGTTTCGAAGGACCAATCGAATGTTGTCGAGAGGATGTAAGCTTTGACAGCTCCATCACTGGGAATACAAGAGCAATAACTTGAATTATAAATAAAATGAAATTAGATACACTTGTAAAAAGAATAATTCAAATATATGTGACCATGGGCCACAAAACCAGTCATAAGGGTCTTTAAAAAAAATAATAATAATAATAAAATACATTGTCTGAAAGTTGAATAAATAAGCTATTCGTTGGTGTATTGTTTGTTAGGATTTGGCCGAGATCTGAAATGTGAGGGTGCAAAAAAAATCAAAATTTGTCCAAATGAAGTTCTTACATATTACTAATCAAAAATTAAGTTTTGATATATTTACAATAGGAAATTTACAAAATATATTCATGGAACATGACCTAAAAAGAACAGCTAAAAAGAACAGCATTCCTTCAAAATATAAATATTTTCTAACAATGTAAATCTATGCTATCACTATAGCTATCATTAATTTAACACATCCTTGGTCAATAAAATGATTAATTTCTTTAAAAAAAAATAATAATAAAAAAAAAATAAATAAATAAATAAAAATTCTGACCCCAAACTTTTGAACAGTAGTGTATATTTTTAGAAAACCTTTCTATTTTAAATAAATGTTGTTCTTTTTATTGATCAAATAATCCTGAAAAAAAGTATCACAGGTTGCAAAAAAAAAAAAAAAACACTGAAAGACTGAAGACTGGAGTAATGACGCTGAAAATGTAGCTTTGTATCACAGGAATAAATTACATTCTACAAATAGAAAACAGCTATTTTAAACTGAAATAACATTTCACAATATTAACTTTTTTCTGTATATTTTATCAAATGAATGCAGCCTTGATGAGCATAAGAAACATCTTTAAAAAACAATTCAAAATTGTACTGATCCCAAACTTTTGAGCAGCAGTGTATATCCTAAAGAAATACTTTTATTTGTATCATAATTTGAACTTATCCAAATGGGATCAACCAAGAATCAATAGGGGTTTAATGAATAAAATGAAAATAGGAATTAGGATTTCTTTAGGGGGAAAGAAAGAGAGAAAGAGAAACATAATAAAAGACGTATTCAAAGTCTAGCAGCTGAAAAGCTTTTTGTTGAAGGAGACGTTTAACACTGCTGAAGTTCTGACTCATGCGTCTCCTTCACATCATAATGAATAACGTCTCACTGCTTCTAATCGGCGGTCATTCCCATCTGACTGAAGTCTGGGATTGCCCTCTCTAGCTAATTAAACATCATTAAACACTATTATGGACAACATCCAGCCCTGCGATACCAATCACTTCCCCCGGCTTTACAAACAAACATAAACAGCTTTTAGAGACAAAGCCACAGGAGACGTAATTAGTTTAACAGCCCACTGACTGTAAAATAACAGAAAATCCACAGAAAGGCTGTGCTGTTTAGTGCTTTTTTTCATGTAACTTACAAATGATTCGTTCATATTTTGAATTAGCTTTTATTTTTATGTTCATTTTTCACTAAGCCTTGTAGTTTTAATGATTTAGTTATGTCATTTTTTAAAATATCTCAATTCAGTTTTAGTTTTTTAAGCTAGTTTTTAAGGTTTTTAACTAAAATTGATATTTTGTTTATTTCAGATTTATTAAAATTAACTATACTTCTTAATAGTTTAAATGATATCACTGATGTTTAAAAAAAAAGTGCAAGAGGAAAAAAAAAAAATAATTCAGCAAACCTTCTTTGAAATATATTTATATCTGTGTCTGTGCTACAAATGTTTAAAGCAGCCTGAATTGAGTTTTTCAGTGCTCTTAGTTTATTTAGTTGACTTCTAAGAAAACATTTCAGATTCTGGCAGACAGCTGGCAACCTTAAGTGGGCATCTGCAGGATTGTTTCACCTGTTTTATGGTCCACTTAACCAGCACAAGACACATAATTTTAATACACTGCAAAAAAATGCTTTTCTTACTTAGTGTTTTTGTCTTTTTCCCAGCCAAAATAATTTAAAAATTCTTGAATCAAGAACAAATGTAAAAATAATTGTCTTGTTTTCAGAAAAAAAGAAGTCAAAATTAAGTGAGTTTTTGCTTAAAACAATAATCTGCCAATGGGGTAAGCAAAATAATCATAAATAATCTTATTTCAAGCTGAAAACAAGATTATTTTGCTTACCCTATTGGCAGATTATTTTGCTTGTTTCAAGCAAAAACTCACTTAATTTTGACTTCTTTTTTTCTGAAAACAAGACTTGCTTGTCTAGAAAATCCTTCTTGATTTAAGATTTTTTAGAAATTTTGGCTGGAAACCTTGACAAAAAATCTAAGTAAGAAAAGCATTTTTGCAGTGTGGTTGTTTAGATTCATAACCATCATGCATGAGCAACTATAGCTTATCCCAGTGCCAGCAAAGGAATAAAAAGGGATGTCATTATAACCTGGGAGCACAGAAATACAGTGCATACATAATATGAAATACAGTCAAAATTAAAAAGTCAAAATCATGACTTTTGGCAAGTCATAATTAGGACTACAAGTTGAAATTTTGACATTTTGACAAGTAAATTATGCAAAGAAATAAAAAGGGATGTCATTATAACCTGGGAGCACAGGAGAGACTGAAAGAGAGCAAAAGGGTGGAGACAGAAAGATAGTGAAGCTGTGTGTACAGAAGCAGCGATATAAACAGGAGATGCTGGAGAGATAAGGAAATTAAGGGAAAGGGCGCAACTCAAATAAACACCCAAACACAAACACTCTTTTTCGTTTAAACGACCACTCATAACGTCTGAGATGCAGACGGACTGTCACGTCTCTCTCACAAATACTGGCCACTGAAAGGATTCTACAGCATTTGACCTCTTGTAGAATCTCAAAACGCAGCTGGAGTGGATTCTTCAGGGATTCTGAAATACTGCAACATCAAGCCTGAAGGATGCAAACCTCAACCAAGTGTGAGAGAACATATGACACACATTGCTGCTCTTAATAACATAAACAAGCTGTTTAATGTGAGCCGTCAGATGTAGAAGTTCAATGTCAACTTAGTGTTGACTGAATTTGTCGCCTGAAGCTAAAGTGGAGATTCTAAAGTGTGCTGCCTATTCTTCTTGATGGATTATTTTGACTAGCCGGTTTCCTTAAACTTCGAAGGGCAGGACATTTTTGGGAATTTTGTTACAGCAAGAGAAACATTGGATGAGCTGCATTTTCAACAATCGTGATGCAACTATGAATGGACACTCTTATCATTCTTATTGAGGTAAACCATTCCTGTTCAATTCAGACTGGGTATCTGGTCACTGTGTTTATTCGGAGAAGAAAAAGAACAAGGTTTACCACTCAAGCTTCATTTTGCACATTTTCCTCAAAAGCATTTCACCAAGAATATCCAATGAAACAAGCCGAATCTTTTCGTCTCGACACCTCCTGGTCTTCCCTCGCAAAACACGCCCCTCTGCTCCGCCTCAACGCTCTTGACTTCTCTGACCTATGGGATGATGAGGATCCTGAGTTGGACAGCATTGATGAAGACTCCTCTCAAACTTCAGCCAATCAGATTGCAGCTTCACCCGTCCCCCCGCCTCCTCCACCTTTGGCTCCGCCCCTGCCTGTAGCCAGTGAGTCGCAACGGCCGGCAAGCTGTCGTACCCTGAGGCTCCATTGGAGCGCGCTGTTGAGTCTGCAGCCCTTGCCGAGAGTGGGCCGCTTTGGACTTCAGTCGTTCTGGGCCGGTCTGGAACCGGTTCAACTAGACACCAACAGACTGGAATACCTGTTTGAGAGCAAAAGCAGCAACAACAGTGCCCTCTGCAGTCTGATGAGGGGACGACAGGTAAGACTTCAATGTTGCTATGCTGTCTAAATGCTGTCGCCGCAATAAAATAATACTGATACATTCTTAGGTGTCAATGAAGATTACCATATGTTAGCCTGAGAATAATGTCATTGGAAAAAATTTCAGCAATCAAGTTCTGTGTGTGTGAGAGAGTTTTTTTTTTTTTTTTTAATCAGCTGTTTAGAATTAGAACTAGCCATGCCAGATCAGATTCAAGAATGAACCACTCTTTTGATCTAATTGGTCAAACAGGTTTGCAAAAAAATTGCATATGTATGACTAAAAGTTGAAATTATGACATAAAAAGGCAATTATGTGATAAAAAGTAAACTTATGACTTTAAAAGTTGAAATTATGACAAAATTAGAATAATTATGAGAAAAAAGTTGAAATTATGACATAAAAAGTCCATTTAGACAAAAGTTTGAAATTATGACTTTAAAAGTCAACATTCTGAAATGCATTCTGAAAGTTAAAATGAAAAAGTCAAAATCATGTTTTGGCATTAATTATGACTTTTAAATGTCGGAATAATGACACAATTGGAATATTAATGAGAAAAAAAGGTCAAAATTATAAGACAAAAAAGTCAAAAGTGTGATATAAAAAGTACATTTAGACAAAAGTTTGCAATGATGACTTTAAAAGTCAAAATTCTGAAATACAGTCAAAATTAAAAAGTCAAAATCATGACATTTGGCAAGTCATAATTAGGACTACAAGTTGAAATTTTGACATAAAAAGTAAATTATGAGATAAAAAGCACAAATTATGACTTTAAAAGTCGAAATTATGACTTAGTCATAATTACGAGACAAAAAAGTCAAAAGTGTGCCATAAAAGGCAATTTAGACAAAAGTTTGAAATTATTACTTCAAAAGTCAAAATTTTGAAATACACATACAAAAACAAACAAACAAACAAACAAAAAGTTAAAATTAAAAAGTTAAAATCATGTTTTGGCAAGTCATAATTATGAATTTTAAAGTTTAAATTATGATATACTATGTCATAATTGTGAAATGAAACGTTTACATTATGACAACAAACCAATTGAATGAGATAAAAAGTAAAAACTATGACTTTAAAATTATGAGATGAAGTTAAAATAAAGACATTATCCCCCAGGTTTCACATACAAGGTTTAAGACTAGTCCTAGACTAAAATGTAAGTCTGAGCTGTTTCAACTCATATTAAATTGTACTGATTGATCTTAAAATATATCAGTGCCTTTGTTTTGTCTCAAGATGCACAACAGTGCTGTCTGTAAAACTGGCCCTATATATATATATAGACATTTGTACTCCACATCTCTTTCTCTATTCCTCTCTGCAGCAGAAGCAGCCATGTGTATCTGTATTGGGTGTAAAGCGCAGTAACATCATCACTATAGCTCTGAGCAGTCTGCCGCCGGTTCACCTGCTTCCTCCTGCCATTTACAGCATGGACAACACTGTACTGGACAGAGAAGACATCCAGGTGTGTTCCCTGCAGCACTGTTCACTTAAAAGTCAACATGAATTCAAAATCTACATGTATGAATAAAGCCTTTCACTAATGCATACATTGTAAAAAAAATAAAAAAATCAATCAAATTTACTGTAAAAAAGCGGCAGCTGTGGATGCCAGAATTTTACCACTGAAATACAGTAGCAAAGTTTAGAATTTTACGATTTCAGTTAAATTTACATGTAAATACTGTAATTTCATTAACCGACTTAATGGTAATGTAACAACCTATTGAAATACTGATATAGAGTAGGGGAAATTATCGTTTACTGTAGCATTTTACCGTTAAATTCATGGATTTTTACAGCAGCAGCAGTGACATGATGCAGTCTGCTATGAAAGCATGAGTGTTCACTGACATTATTTCCTCTTTTCTGTGGCTCAGAGGTTGCAGATGCTGGTTCCCAATGAAGAGGAGCTGAATCTAATAAAGGAGGCAAAAGCTCAGGCTTCGCGTTCACCTCTGGGCTCCGCAGAACAATGTCTCCTGACCCTGGGCAGCGTTCCTCATCTGAGCGCCAGACTGCAGCTCTGGGCCTTCACTCTGGACCACGACATACTAGAGAGAGTGAGAGAGAAAAAGTTACATTTCTTAAGAAAATCTTAGTAGCGCTTGTCAGTGCAGACTCACGGCAATGCTGAAATTAACTTCTACAGCAATTGCACAACTGTATAACTGTTACAGTGTTTGGGCTGATGTAAAAAAAAAAAAAATCAACTAAGATAAATAAATGAACTGATGGTGAAAGAAGTGAACTGCTGTTTTCTGTTATGTCTGATCATTTGTAGTGTTTGTTTCTGTGCAACTCTGCTCCATGATTTGCGTATGTGTGTGTAAACAGGAAATCGCAGAGCCGCTCTTCCATCTGAAGCTTGCCATGGAGCAGCTAGCAGCCAATCAGACGTTTCGCTGCATACTTGCGACTGTGCTGGCCATCGGCAACTTTCTGAACAGCTGTAAGGTGAGAATGACTGTAAAAAGATGTGTGCAGCCACACTTGTCTTGCACGTTGCATGATGGTGTGTGTTTTTTCTAGGCAAAGGGGTTTGAGTTGAGTTACCTGGGCAAACTCTCTCAGGTGAGAGACACACACGGTCGGCAGCCTCTCCTTCATCACGTATGTGTGTTATTGCTCCAGCTTTACCCACAATCCTCTGATCTGTACTCCGACATCACTGCTGTCACAAAAGCCAGCAAGGTATGAAGTTGTGTTTTGTACATTTCAAATAGCAGTTTGCTGCAGTTTTTTTTGTACATTTACTTCAGCCAGTTGCATGCAAGTATGGTTGAATGCCATTTTAATTCTGTTCTGTGTAAAAATACATTTATTTTTGGCAGTTTAATAAAATAATAACCCAGGAAGATGTTAAAAACTGGTATTACCTCACAACTTTTTGAAAAAAGAAGCAGTGCCATTTAGTGTTTAGTAGTGATGTTACATATGACACTGAAGCTTCGATGTGCGTATTGTGCATGTGACACAATTTCTAGTGAAGCCCAGTATCGGGGTGTGTATTGGTTTTCCAGAGTCATTGATTGATGACAAATGAAGCCTCACTTTCTGTCCAGTCACCTGAGTGATTCACTTTGCGTGTCAGAATTCGAACCCCCAGATATTACTTTACTAGTGAGGTTTTATTCAGACATATTCAATTATATTTTGAAAGCTTCGAAACTTTTCCCGAAATAGTTAGTGGAAAGCATAGACTGTAAAAAAGATGGATGACGTGTCTCCCATTCATTCCACTATAGAAAAGTGAAGCCAAAGCATCTCATTACGGCAGCTGCCATCTTGATCAATCAGAGTCTGCACAGTAGAGTTTCGTTTGGAGCCCGAATCTGCGCAGTAGTGTCAGTATCAAAGTCCCTCCCAAATTCCTGCAGACCCAAACGCAAGATCACAATCATGACACCACACCCCGTTTTTATAGAATCAAATAACTACCTAAAAGCAAACCTATTAGAGAAACGAACACTTGAACATAAATCAGCATTATAAATACTACCTCAAATGATGGAAACCATCTTTGGAAAAAAAAATATATATATATTCGAAGTGTCATTTGATTATTTAGTTTGATTATTATAGAGAGGGTGGGGTTTATGACCTATATTGCAGCCAGCCACCAGGGGGCGATCAAAGAGCCTGCAACTTCACTTTTCAGGACGTGTAAGGCACACCTGGTGGAAAGCCTCAGTGCTTCACAAAGCTTCATTTGACCATCACTAGTGTTTACCCAGCAGGCACCAGATGTCAATAAAACGTCAAGTTGACATTGAACATGATGTCATTTTGGTTGAGAATGAAATTGGTTTGACGTTAGTATTTGACGTTGACTTAACATTGGATTTTGGTTACACAACCTAAAAACAACAACATCAGCTGATTTCGGTATTGGACATCAAAATAACGTTAATATTAGATGTTAAATTGACATTTTGGTCACACAATTTAGCAACTGAAATTCAACCAAATGTCAATGTCTTATGACGTTGTGTGCCTCCTGGGTAGTAATAGGTGCGACTCCCAGATTGCCCTGTTTATACAACAGCTTACTATTAAAGTCTGTATGGAAACCCGAAAGTAACCGATGTCAATCTTGTCACCACAATGACAGTTACTAGTAGATCAAAAATGCCAACTGTAATCGAGGCGTGAGTTCATTGCTCAGATTTCGTGCAGAAAAGGTGGAGCAAATGTGTTGTGAAACTCTAGAAGTGACTGGATTTTAAAACTTAAGGTGACATACAGCTCTTATTTCCATTTCTGTCATGACAACTCTCGGAGGGATTGGCATGGTAATGTACATGACAATGTTAATGTATTTGGTCTTGGCAGAATAGATCTGCTACGCTGCTCCTGCTGCTGCGACAGAGCAAGTCCCAAGACTTGCTACTGCCAATACATCCACAACATGCTGCTGTAAGCATGTAAGAAACACTGCTGCTGCACATTTAACATATATAATTAACCCCCATATAGCATATATGAATCACCTTGTAGCAGATCTATACAGGTGGAGCTGGGGAAGGTGGAGGGTTTCTGAAGCATGCTTCAAACAGCTGTACTTAGAACTTGTCATGTATTTGAATGCTGAGCAGTGAGCTCATTGGCTACTGATACAGGAGAGAGCCAATCGGCTGTGCCATGTGATTATGATGTCATGTTGTCAGATTGAATTAGACTCATAACGTGAGAGACATAAGCCATTTCATCAGATTGCCATGTTTTCTGTAGGCCTACACTAACGTTGATCGACCACTGTGCAGTCCGATTTGTGAAAAATTACTCTTTAAGAGCCAGTCCTTTTTAATGAGTCGGTCAATTCTCAAAACATTTTCAAACTCGTCCAAAGGTTCACTTTTTTAAAAAACTTTACTTCACTCAGTTAATCGCTCAGTATAGTTCACAACTGACTCACCCTAACCCTAACCCTAACATCCCAAACTAAATGAACCAGGAATTTTCATGATGTATTTACCTTAAACTTGGTTAACCAATTGAACTAGAATCTAGACAAGAAGCTCAAATTTGATTACTTTTCTATTTAGTTTTGCTAATTATGGAAAGTACTAAATATATAAGGAGTTTTGAGTTGTAAAAATGCATAATCTTTAAGTTAAATCCAAAAATGAAAATTCTGTCATTAATTACTCACCCTCATGTTGTTCCAAACCCGTAAGACCTTTGTTTGTCTTCGGAACAGTATTCTTGTAGCTTCATAAAATTCTGATTGAACCACTGATGTCACATGGACTATTTTGATGATGTTCTTGGTATCTTTCTGGGTCTTGAATGTGGAAAGACCAGAGGGTCAGAGCGCTCTTGGATTTCATCAGAAATACCTTAATTTGTGTTCCAAAGACAAACTAATGACTTACAGGATTGGAACAACATGGGTTTGAGTAATTAATGACAGAATGACAGAAACTAACCCTTTAATCCAGAAATATGTTTGGAACATATTCAGTTAATGTATTTCCTGTTATTTGTTTTGAACATGTTTCCTAGTGACCGTGTTTCCTTCTCTTGTCTTTATCCCTCTTTTCCTGTTTCTGATAAACATTTGCATGCTGACGGCTAGTGTGACTACACACAAGTGCAGCTGAATCTCTCGCAGCTTGAATCGCTTTGCAAAGCATCCTGGGATCAACTCCGACTACTTGAGAAGGATGGAAAGAAGAAGAAAGGTAAAGGAAGAAAAGAGGAAGATGGAGAAGAGGCAACGCTCCATCAGCGGCTCACCCAGTTTCTGAAAGACTGTGAGGAGAGGTTGAAGGTGCTACGAGCCGTTCACCGCAGAGTCATCAACAGGTAAAATGAGCTGGTTACCATGAAATGCCAACACAGACATTGTCATTGAAACATTTACCCTAAACCACATTCAAATAGGTATTTTGCTCTCATTAAAAAAAAAAAAAAACATGAGGTAATTCTGGTATGCTTTTTAAATGTTATTTATATTTTTATTTATATATGTCTACAAAACTCATTTAAAGCATTTAAGTAAACTTTAGATGCATATTTAAGGTCATGAAACGTATAGGTCATGGTATAGTCTATTTATCCAGTAATATTTCACCTGTAAGACATGGCAGTGCTCCATTTTTTTTATTTTTCCTTCCACTCAGATTCCACTCATTCCTGCTCTTCCTTGGTTACTCGCGCATGATGGTGAGAGAAACAAGTGCAGAGGTTTTTTGTAAGACCGTCAGTGACTTCGCTCTGGAGTACAGAGCCACTCGCAATGCTATCCTTCAACAGAGGGAGAGAGAGAAGGAGAAAGAGAGGGAGAAGCCCAGTCAAAGCACACCTAAACTTAAAACCAGACTCCAACAAAGCCCATCTGATGTAAGTAAAGGCCACTTTGCAAGTCTTTTATTCATTTATTTATTTATTTTATTATTATTATTTTTTTTTTTACAGATATTTAGCTACTTTTCATCCTGTATGTATATTTAAAAGTTATATATTTCACTTTATGCATATTTAAATACTACTCTATTCACTAAATGTACAGGTTCTTAACTGAAAAGGGAATCCATTTTATTTAGGAAGTTACATAATGATGGATTACTTTCTTTCACTGTAGGAGAATCAGGAGCAGGTGAAACTTGAAGAGGTTTTGAAGACTCCTGAATCATCATCCTCTTTCCACTTTGACTTCACTCTTCCACGACAACGCAGCAAGACGAGTGACAAGAAAGGTAGCCTTTTATAAACATTGCATCACATTCTGAAACAAAAATTGAAATATTTACAAAGAGATTGTTTCGTTGCAGGTTGTCCCTCCCGAAAGCTGAAGTGGTGAACTCCTGTCCTTATTCCTCTACAAGAGTAGCTTGTTGACATTTTACTGTAGCTTGTCAACTACATTTTAGATTATGGAAGCAAAACTTGAAATAGCATCTGTTGTTTTTTTTTTTTGTCATTTCTTTTGCATTGTTGGCAAGCTAGGATGTTATTGCAAATCTGAGACAAAAAGCAGATTTTGCATGTTGAATTGTTGCTGTTCATTAATTGTTTAGTGTTTCTGTTTGCTGAAAAAAAAGAAACATTATGTTTCCATTGTGACAACTTACCCCATATATCGTGACATCACCTGTCTTGCCTTTGCTTTTTTGTTTCTATGTTTTACATTATATTAACGGTACAGTGGTATAAACTACAGCAAACTTTTTGACACTGGTATTTCTCTTGCCATAATTTCCTGTAATGATTCAGAATTTCAAATAAAGTTCATCAATAATGATTAGCAAATGCTCTTCAAATGGCTTTGTGTTAAAAGTAACTGTTTATTCTTTTTCTTAGTTAAATTTGCGTCTTTAATATTTTTTTTTACATGGTGGTTTACAGAAACAACTCAATATCAAAATACAATAGCTGATTGCACCAGTTATTGTTCTTTATATAAAACTGTTATAAATAGTGTTCAGAATATTTCTACATTTGTTTACATACCACGTTTTAATGTAGTAAAAACAACTATTTTGTTAAACGTGTAGTTGCTAAATCAACTTTGTTTCAGATTTAACGACCTGTTAAATGTATAAATTGGATGAAAAGCGTTTGTAAAGCGATTAGCACTCAGTGAGAAGATGACGCTAACCAAATCCTGCATTCGCCAATCAAACGGGGAGTTTATTTAAAAAGAAAGACGTAAATGAGAAGGACGCGTAAATCCACCAATCAATGCCATGTTATTCTCCAGCGCGTTGAAATGTAGCCAATGAGATTTGAGGATGTGCATGGTGGGGGCGGGGCTTGTTTCCAGTGCGTATTTGCAGGACGCCATTTCATGCATTCGTCTGTTGGTCGGTGTCTACTGAACGAGCTGGTACGGACTGTATCCACAAAACAGTACAGCACCGAATTTTAATCATTTTTAGTCTTAAACTCCCGGTGAGTATTTTGATTCGAGAGATTTTTGTCACTTTTTTTTGTTTTTGACTGACTTTGAACTATCTTTGGAGAATTTTTTGTGTTTTTTTTTTTTTTTTTTAATGCATTTTTCTGGTCATTTTCTGCTTGGCTTTGGTGGCGTACATTTTGTGATGCCGTGGTAGAGCAGTAAAAAACATATGTGCTTTGAGAGGACCGCACGATTTTTATTTTATTTTTCAAAGTAGGAGTTATTTTTCACCCCATTTTTGCAGGACTACTGATAGAGCAGCTGGTTTGTTTTATATTTTTTTGTTAATGTGGAGGAGATGTATCATATGGACCGGTGATTGTGTTTTCAAGATGGGGTCGTTTTTCCCTCCATGTCCAGGATTCAGAATATAAAAGCGTTTTACGTCCATTTTTAACATGACAGACTGTTTTTCCCTACATGAGTAGACTATTTTTATTCGGCTGTAGACATTTGGACTGAGCTTGTTCTTTTTAATACGATTATTTGGGCGTTATTTTTGCTCTGATTTTTTTTAAAAGGTCGTTGCGTTCCAGTCGGAATTGTGTCGATTGATTTTTCAGGCGACGTTTTTGCGGGTTTTGGGTTATGCCTCGGCACTTTTAATGGACTGAGAAAACACGTTTTCTGTCTCATGCAATAACATATAGGCTAGGTTAAATGCATGGACCACTTAACACCTTTTTTACATTTGCACCCCTGTGCAAAATCATGTAAACGGTCAAATCTTTCCATTAAAAGTACATCAAGAATGTTGAATTGAGCTGGTTGCATTAATATTAAATACATGTTTGAAGAAGGCCCAGTGGGCCAAAGACAATATCACTGCCTTTGTTGAAGTGCTCAACTGCCCCCATGCTGTATGTGTTCAAAATAACATCATCTTTGTATGTAATCCAAAAGTTCAACCCTTGGAGCTCTTCTAGTTGTCTTGTGGAATGTCTTGAAGAAATGAAATTTATATTATGCCCCTTCCCCAACACTGACTGATTCATAAGCCTTGAACAGTATTTTCAATGCAATTTTATATTAGAAAGGTCTAATGTTGCTGTTTTATGTTCTTTGTCTTCACTAAATGGGTATCTTATGACTATGTGAAATGCACCAAATCATGTCCCACTCACATTTCTCCAATAGGCACACATCAGGATCATATTTCAACTAAAATCTATTAGACTAGTTTTTTTTTTTTAGCTGTAATGTGTAGTTCATGGGTTCCCAAACATGTTTATCTTACACAAGCCAAAATTGGTTATGAATGACCAACCTATCCACCATTTATGTTTTATGAATAATCTTGCAGTAGAATTAAATTTTTTAAACACAAAAGCTTTTGACTATAGGATGCAAGAGGGAGAAGTTTTATAAACATGTTTACATAGAGTAATTTTTTCTCTTTCTCTTTTATCTTTTACACTAAGTTTTGCAAAGTGACTGGACAATAATTCCCATTTTAATGTACAAAGTTGCAAAACGCAGCGTCACTACAGCTGTAGCTGTTTGTCACAGAATATGCAGCCTACACTTTGGGAAATTTGTGTACAACATGCATATTTTGCCAATCTTTAAAGTCATGCAGGTCACACAAGTCCACCAAATTTGTCATCAGTTTTCTTAAAAATTAGTCCTATCATGAAGTTTTAGGTCTATCAACCCTAAAGTACTCGGTTGTAAAAAGAAAAACATTTTCCCTGCTTTAGTGAGCTAAAGATGTTCACTTCTGATTTTATTCATTTTGCTTTTTTTGTAGTTTTTGAGGCAGCTTTTTTGACCCACGTCAATCCGTAAGTTGGTTTTTCTTTTATTCTCCACTTCCGCACCAAGTGTTTTATGCAGACTAGACTCCCGTTTGCTGTGTGTAGCTTTTACCTTCTTCCATCACCTCTAAAACTGCTGTAGAGTAACACTTTTTAAAGACTTGAGGATTTTTTTTTTTTTTGTGAATTTAGAAGTGTTTATAGTCTACATTAGCTTCAGCAAACAGGCCACAGAACACTAAACCACAGACTTCAGAGGCTTTTAATGTTCAAAGACGCACTGCATTTTGCTAAATCACGACGAGAATCCCAACCTTTGATACTGAGGTTTAGCCTACTTTTGGGTTAAGGGCTGTGTAATATACAGGACAATTATAATTTCATGTCTACGAGTTCATTACATGTCATTTTAAATGTGTTTTGTTTTTAATTCTAGATAAGTCCAAAGATGAATCTTCATCTTGCCCTGATAGATTGTCACAGAACCAACATCTAAATTGCACATTTAAAACTTGAAGATTTCCCATGAAATATGATTTACATCATTCTAATATACCCATATTTACATCATTGAATGTTCAGTTGGCAGGGGTGAAAACAATGATAATTGTAATCTAGTATGTGACCCTGGGCCACAAAACCAGTCATAAGGGTCAATTCTTTGAAATTATGAATTATACATATTCTGAAAGCCGAATAAAGAACCTTTCCATTGATGTATGGTTTGTTAGGATCGGACAATATTTGTCTGAGATACAACTATTTGAATATCTGCAATCTGAGGGTGCGAAAAAATCCAAATATTGAGAAAATTGCCTTTAAAGTTGTTCAAATTAAGTTCTTAGCAATGCATATTACTTTTCAAAAAGTAAGTTTTGACATATTTACAGTAGGAAATTTACTAAATATCTTCATGGAACATGATCTTTACTTAATATCCTAATGATTTTTGGCATAAAAGAAAAATCAGTAATTTTGACCCATACAATGTATTTTTGGCCATTGCTACAAATATACCCCAGCGGCTTAAAACTGGTTTTGTGGTCCAGGGTCACATATGGTCTTGACCTTATTTCAGTTGTACAGCATTAATCTATAGTCTCGACTAATCTTTAAATTTAAAAAGTTTGACTCATTAATAATTATAGAAGGGTACAGGGAATTTTCCTAATATTTTTGTTTATTGTCCTGCTATTTATCATGGTGCCAGAGGAGATTTGGAGATTTTAATTTGCGTAGACCTCTGACTTGCCCCATAATTAGCCTGTAGTGATGGTTTCACCAGCTTTCGTCCCTATAAAGCCTAAATTTCCTCCAGACACACTGATATTCATCTTTTTGTTCAGCTATAATGCAGACTTAATGGTGCATCTTAAGCTGTGCCAAGGGCATCTTTTAATAGACCTTTTTTATCTCTCTTGACGGCGCTGTGAGGTTTTTTTTTTTCCATTAGCGCAGGATTTGATTGGGGAACGTCACTATTTGACGCATTTGTAAATTTTTCCCTTCAAGGGTTTTAGTTGGGGATCATAAGACATGGAGCGGAATTATATAATGTTATGGTGACATAGCTGTTCTGTTTCACTTGGGATGTCTGTCTGGATTTAATTTTCTTTGCCTCAAGTTGTATGTACCAACCACCGGGTGGCAGCATCTGAACACTAGACTGCTTGTTTGACCTTGGGGAAGTGTTGAGATTGATGTGATGTCCGTGAAAGTGCAGTGGGTTACATCACCCACCCGCGCAGTACGACCTTCACCCACAATGCACTGCTGAGCAGCAGCTCAACGGTGTCCAATAACAACCCTCTTCTCTCCAACAGAATCAGGCAGACAGACGACTCGACCTGAATTACAGACAGAATGGAGTGAGTTCTGACTATTCAACCCCCAACATCCCCCTCAGAACACTTAAATATCTCAATGTGCACGTTGTTTAGCGGCCATGTAGCCGCGGGTCCCAAAAGCGTCTGAAAATACTGGCCAGTCCAGCTCGAACATACCCGTTTACCCCTCAAAACGTGTAGTAAGCACACAAAACAATCCCCACACATAACCACCAGATACATTTTCCTCTGTAAATTCACTGTTGAGTACATTTTCACCCATTTTACTCTGTCAATCCCATAAACAAAGGAAAGTGAAACTATAGTGCCTCCATATTTAAACTGGAATGCTGCAGGAGATTAGTTTCACTTCAGCTTTTTAGTTTGCATGTGTGAGATCTCAGCAGGCCACACATTATCACATTACTGGCCCAGCACTGGTTCTCGCAGATACGTCATCCTCTGTGGTGCATTTGACCAACAAACTGCATAAAACTACAACATACACACCCATCTATGCACATTATAGCACAGGAAAGCTTCATATATGACTGCTGTGGCTCTTATTTTAAACGTGCTAGTTG